>JAPMUY010000953.1:12500-22500 GCA_026901105.3 Galaxias olidus
CTCTACCACGCCCCCTTTTCTCCGCCTCCCCCCCCCCCCCCCCCCCCCCCCCCCCCCGGTCTAGGAGGAGGAGTCACTGCGGGTCCAGGTGAAGGACCTGGAGGAGAAGCTGGAGACACTGAAGATGAAGAGGACGGAGGACAAGGCCAAGCTGAAGGAGCTGGAGAAACACAAGATCCAGCTGGAGCAGCTCCAAGAGTGGAGGAGCAAGATGCAGGAGCAGCAGGCCGAGCTGCAGAAGCAACTCAAAGAGGCCAAGAAGGTGACACACACACACACACACACACACACAACCCTAACACACACATAACACACCTAACCCTAACACACCTATAGCACACACATAACCCTAACCCTAACACATCTAAGACACACATAACCCTAAGTCACACATATCATGTTATACTGATGTTGTAGGAGGCGAAGGAGGCTCTGGAAGCTAAGGAGCGCTACATGGAGGAGATGGCCGACACGGCAGACGCCATCGAGATGGCCACGCTGGACAAGGAGATGGCGGAGGAGCGGGCGGAGTCAGTGCAGCTGGAGGCTGACGCCCTGAAGGAGAAGGTGGACGAACTCACCATGGACCTGGAGATCCTCAAACACGAGATCGAGGAGAAAGGTACGCCAAGGAGGAAAAACACACAAGCCTTTTTATTTAACGTGAGAAATCACAGCACATCATCATTGGGTCACAGCAAAACTCTCACTGGTACTAAATAATGTTCGTTAGTAAAGCTAAATAAATATTTACTTAAATATGACGTTTATTCAATCCAAATATTTAACATACATTATATACAGTGCATACTATGTTATATAATTCACTATGTACACTGACACGCTTGACGTTTTAATGTTTTGAGTAATTTTGTGTTATGTAATTATGTGTTACGGTTGATTCCGGTAGATTCTGCGTGACCCAGTTGATGCTTTTCAGGTTCTGACGGCGCGGCCTCCAGTTATCACGTCAAACAGCTGGCAGAACAGAACGCCCGCCTTAAAGAAGCTCTAGTCAGGTATTAGAGTCTCCTTATATTACTGGTTCTTTAGTCAGGTACCAGAGTGTTCTTATTGGTTCTCTAGTCAGGTATTAGAGTCTCCTTATATTACTGGTTCTTTAGTCAGGTACCAGAGTGTTCTTATTGGTTCTCTAGTCAGGTATTAGAGTGTCTCCTTATATTACTGGTTCTTTAGTCAGGTACCAGAGTGTTCTTATTGGTTCTCTAGTCAGGTATTAGAGTCTCCTTATATTACTGGTTCTTTAGTCAGGTACCAGAGTGTTCTTATTGGTTCTCTAGTCAGGTATTAGAGTCTCCTTATATTACTGGTTCTTTAGTCAGGTACCAGAGTGTTCTTATTGGTTCTCTAGTCAGGTATTAGAGTCTCCTTATATTACTGGTTCTTTTAGTCAGGTACCAGAGTGTTCTTATTGGTTCTCTAGTCAGGTATTAGAGTCTCCTTATATTACTGGTTCTTTAGTCAGGTACCAGAGTGTTCTTATTGGTTCTCTAGTCAGGTATTAGAGTCTCCTTATATTACTGGTTCTTTAGTCAGGTACCAGAGTGTTCTTATTGGTTCTCTAGTCAGGTATTAGAGTCTCCTTATATTACTGGTTCTTTAGTCAGGTACCAGAGTGTTCTTATTGGTTCTCTAGTCAGGTATTAGAGTCTCCTTATATTACTGGTTCTTTAGTCAGGTACCAGAGTGTTCTTATTGGTTCTCTAGTCAGGTATTAGAGTCTCCTTATATTACTGGTTCTTTAGTCAGGTACCAGAGTGTTCTTATTGGTTCTCTAGTCAGGTATTAAGTCTCCTTATATTACTGGTTCTTTAGTCAGGTACCAGAGTGTTCTTATTGGTTCTCTAGTCAGGTATTAGAGTCTCCTTATATTACTGGTTCTTTAGTCAGGTACCAGAGTGTTCTTATTGGTTCTCTAGTCAGGTATTAGAGTCTCCTTATATTACTGGTTCTTTAGTCAGGTACCAGAGTGTTCTTATTGGTTCTCTAGTCAGGTATTAGAGTCTCCTTATATTACTGGTTCTTTAGTCAGGTACCAGAGTGTTCTTATTGGTTCTCTAGTCAGGTATTAGAGTCTCCTTATATTACTGGTTCTTTAGTCAGGTACCAGAGTGTTCTTATTGGTTCTCTAGTCAGGTATTAGAGTCTCCTTATATTACTGGTTCTTTAGTCAGGTACCAGAGTGTTCTTATTGGTTCTCTAGTCAGGTATTAGAGTCTCCTTATATTACTGGTTCTTTAGTCAGGTACCAGAGTGTTCTTATTGGTTCTCTAGTCAGGTATTAGAGTCTCCTTATATTACTGGTTCTTTAGTCAGGTATTAGAGTCTCCTTATATTACTGGTTCTTTAGTCAGGTATTAGAGTCTCCTTATATTACTGGTTCTTTAGTCAGGTATTAGAGTCTCCTTATATTACTGGTTCTTTAGTCAGGTATTAGAGTCTCCTTATATTACTGGTTCTTTAGTCAGGTATTAGAGTCTCCTTATATTACTGGTTCTTTAGTCAGGTATTAGAGTCTCCTTATATTACTGGTTCTTTAGTCAGGTACCAGAGTGTTCTTATTGGTTCTCTAGTCAGGTACTAGAGAGTTCTTATTGGTTCTCTGGTCAGATATAAGAGTGTTCTAATTGGTTCTCTGGTCCGGTATAAGAGTGTTCTTATTGGTTTCTGGTCAGGAATGGCTGTGGGACTGAAGGGTTATATCAGCGGTTCTTAGGTTTTTACATCCAAGTGGACATTACATGTGTCACCTATTTCTTTTAAATATAGATTATGCCTATTAGTTGTTTTGGGAAAAATAAGTATTTACTAATAATAATTATACCACAAATAAGGATACAATGTGTAATATTATAGAAATCCTCCTTTGTCAGCTCCAAAGCCTCCTGGTGTCCTAGTTTGGGGGTGTATTTATTTTGACGCTGTACTTCCTGTCTGGACAGGATGCGGGACCTGTCATCTTCAGAGAAGCAGGAACACCTGAAGCTGCAGAAGCTGACAGAGAAGAAGAGCTCTGAGCTGGAGGTCCAGAGGAGTCAGAAGCTGAAGCTCCAGGAGGAGATGAAACAGGCTGAGAAGACCATCGACGAGCTCAAAGAACAGGTCGGCCTCCTCTGCCCGTTACTAGGGGATGTTTGTGTTGTCAAGGACGACCTTACTGCAGTCTGTATAGCAGTGTTGTCATTGACAACCACTAAGGAGGGTGTGTAACGGTGATGCCATGACGAACGGGCTGTGGGGTGTTTAATGGTGTTCTCATGACATCCCGGCTGCGCTGGGGTGTATTACTGTGTTGTGGTGATGACCTTGGTGTGTGTGTGTGCGTGTGTGTGCGTGTGTGTGTGTGTGTGTGTTCAGGTGGATGCGGCTCTGGGAGCAGAGGAGATGGTGGAGACTCTGACGGAGAGGAACTTGGACCAGGAAGAGAAGATCCGTGCGCTCAGAGAGACCGTCATTGACCTGGTGAGCGACCGCCACGCCAAAACCAAACCTCTGTGTGGTGGACTAGCTGTCCTGGTGAGCCACGCCACGCCAAAACCTGCCCTCTGTGTGGTGGACTAGCTGTCCTGGTGAGCCACGCCACGCCAAAACCAAACCTCTGTGTGGTGGACTAGCTGTCCTGGTGAGCGACCGTCACGCCAAAACCAAACCTCTGTGTGGTGGACTAGCTGTCCTGGTGAGCCACGCCACGCCAAAACCAAACCTCTGTGTGGTGGACTAGCTGTCCTGGTGAGCGACCGTCACGCCAAAACCAAACCTGCCCTCTGTGTGGTGGACTAGCTGTCTAATAGTCATTATAGTGTTTGGTGAGCTCAGTGGTGCCCTCTAGTGTCAGTGTGTCTGATGAAATACAGAAATACCATTAACCTTGGTCAGCTGGTTTGTGATTTCTTTCAAAAATCTTAAAGGCCCCTAAGCACATTCTGAGAGATATGGATGTAGCATGCCTAAAGGTATAAAGGTATATGATTTTAAAATAAGAATATTTTGGCCAATCGGCAACCGTTCTTTAACATTCATCAGTGGGGTCGTAACCCAGAGAGTGACTCACCACTGTACTTCCTGTTCCTGTCCCACAACAGGAAGCCATCAACGAGATGAACGACGAGCTGCAGGAGAACGCCCGGGAGACGGAGCTGGAGCTCCGGGAGATGTTGGACCTGGGCGGGGCCAGGGTCCGCGAGGCAGAGAAGAGGGTGGAAGCGGCCCAGGAGACAGTGGCCGACTACCAGCAGACCATCCAGAAGTACCGCGAGCTCACCGCCCACCTGCAGGTACCCTGACCCTAACCCTGACCCTGACCCTAACCCTGACCCTGACCCTGACCCTGAACCTAACCCTGACCCTGACCCTGACCCTGACCCTATCCCTGACCCTGAACCTAACCCTGACCCTGACCCTGACCCTAACCCTGACCCTGACCCTATCCCTGACCCTGAACCTAACCCTGACCCTGACCCTGACCCTAACCCTGACCCTGACCCTAACCCAGACCCTGATTCTGATCCTGACCCTAACCCTGACCCTGACCCTGACCCTAACCCTGACCCTGACCCTGACCCTGAACCTAACCCTGACCCTGACCCTGACCCTGACCGTATCCCTGTGGGGCCCTGTGGATGACTCAGAGACTGGTGAACCTTTTAAGCTTAGGGTACGTGTTCAATGTTGCCTCAAATACACTCCTTATCTCTCTCAAAACTTAGAACTCTAAAATCATGTCATAAAATAATAACTTTCACATTTATTTAAAATTATGACAGATTGAAGAAATATTTATTGATAGATGGATGATGGATAGATTTATTACACCAGTGTGACTGTTGCCAGAGAAACCTGCTCTTTGTCTGTCGGTAGTGTGTGTGTGTGTGTGTCAGTTATATGGGTGTCAGTGTGTGTGTATGTGTCTAAAATAGTGTTTATTGTTGGTCCAGGAGGTGAACAGAGAGCTAACCAGCCAGCAGGAAGCCTCAGCTGAACTGCAGCAGCAGCAGGCTCCAGCAGAGATGTTCGACTTCAAGATCAAGTTTGCCGAGACAAAGGCCTACGCAAAGGTCAGCTTCATAGCCTTCTCTGCAGACAGAACTACATCTGTGTGCATGTGTATTGGTCTAACTGTGTCTGTGTGTGTGTGTCCGTGTGTGTGTGTTTGCGTGTGTGTTTGTGTGTGTGTGTGTGTGTGTGTGTGTGTGTGTGTGTGTGTGTGTGTGTGTGTGTGTGTGTGTGTGTGTGTGTGTGTGTGTGTGTGCGTCCAGGCCATTGAGATGGAGCTGAGGAAGATGGAGGTGGGCCAGGCTAACAGACAGGTGTCCCTCCTCACCTCCTTCATGCCCGACTCCTTCCTGCGTCACGGAGGAGATCACGACTGCATCCTGGTGCTGCTCCTCATCCCCCGCCTCGTCTGCAAGGTACCCCCTAACCCTAACCCCTGACCCCTGACCCCTAACCCCTAACCCCCTAACCCTAACCCCCTAACCCTCGTTACTTACGGAGACTTAGACTGTAGTGTAAACCTCAGAGCTAACATTGTGTGTCTGTCTGTGTGTGTGTGTGTGTGTGTGTGTGTCTCTATGTCTGTGTGTGTGTGTGTGTGTGTGTGTGTCTCTCTGTCTGTGTGTGTGTGTGTGTGTGTGTGTGTCTCTCTGTCTGTGTGTGTGTGTGTGTGTGTGTGTGTGTGTGTGTGTGTATCTCTGTCTGTGTGTGTGTGTGTGTGTGTGTGTGTGTGTGTGTGTGTGTGTGTGTGTGTGTGTGTGTGTGTGTCTCTGTGTGTGTGTGTGTGTGTGTGTGTGTGTGTGTGTGTGTGTGTGTGTGTGTGTGTGTGTGTGTGTGTGTGTGTGTGTGTGTGTGTGTGTGTGTGTGTGTGTCTCTCTGTGTGTGTGTGTGTGTGTGTGTGTGTGTGTGTGTGTGTGTGTGTGTGTGTGTGTGTGTGTGTGTGTGTGTGTGTGTGTGTGTGTGTGTCTCTCTGTGTGTGTGTGTGTGTCTCTCTGTGTGTGTGTGTGTGTGTGTGTGTGTGTGTGTGTGTCTCTGTATCCCCAGGCGGAGCTGATCTCTAAGCAGGCCCAGGAGAAGTTTGACCTGACGGGCGGTGTGCTGGAGAGGACTGGGCTGAGGGGGTCACTGGGAGAACAGATGAGCTTTGCTGCTGGTCTGGTCTACTCCCTCAGTCTGCTGCAGGCCACCCTCCACAAATATGAACAGTACGCACACATAGGATGCTTTAATATCTGTACAGGCCACCCTCAACAAATATGAACAGTACGCACACATAGGATGCTTTAATATCTGTACAGGCCACCCTCCACAAATATGGACAGTACGCACACATAGGATGCTTTAATATCTGTACAGGCCACCCTCCACAAATATGAACAGTACGCACACATAGGATGCTTTAATATCTGTACAGGCCACCCTCCACAAATATGAACAGTACGCACACATAGGATGCTTTAATATCTGTACAGGCCACCCTCCACAAATATGGACAGTACGCACACATAGGATGCTTTAATATCTGTACAGGCCACCCTCCGCAAATATGTTTTCTTCTTCAGAACGTATATTCAATAGGATGTGCTTGTATGTAGAGCTAAACCTGACCACTTTCTGTCAATTAATTTATTTTAAGAGTCATATTATCTGTTGTGTGTGTGTGTGTGTGTGTGTGTGTGTGTGTGTGTGTGTGTGTGTGTGTGTGTGTGTGTGTGTGTGTGTGTGTGTGTGTGTGTGTGTGTGTGTGTGTGTGTGTGTGTGTGTGTGTGTGTTTCTGTGTCTGTGTATATGTATGCGTGTGTGTGTGTGTGTGTGTGTGTGTGTGTGTGTGTGTGTGTGTGTGTGTGTGTGTGTGTGTGTCTCAGATCCCTGGGGCAGTGCAGTGTGGAGGTGTATAAGAAGGTGGGGTCCCTGTACCCTGAGATGAGCGTTCACGAGCGATCACTGGACGTCCTGATCGACCTGCTGCATAAAGACCAGCTGGACGAGACGGTCAACGTGCAGCCCCTCACCAAGGCCATCAAATACTACCAGGTACATTAATACTACCAAGGCCATCAAATACTACCAGGTACATTACTACTACCAAGTACATTAATACTACCAGGTACATTAATACTACCAGGTACATTACTACTACCAAGTATATTAATACTACCAGGTACATTAATACTACCAGATACATTAATACTACCAGGTACATTACTACTACCAAGTATATTAATACTACCAGGTACATTACTACTACCAGGTACATTACTACTACCAAGTATATTAATACTACCAGGTACATTACTACTACCAGGTACATTACTACTACCAAGTATATTAATACTACCAGGTACATTACTACTACCAGGTATATTAATACTACCAGGTACATTACTACTACCAGGTATATTAATACTACCAGGTACATTACTACTACCAGGTATATTAATACTACCCGGTATATTACTACTACCAGGTATATTAATACTACCAAGTTCATTACTACTACCAGGTACATTACTGCTACCAGGTACATTAATACTACCAGGTACATTAATACTACCCGGTATATTAATACTACCAGGTACATTACTACTACCAGGTACATTAATACTACCAGGTACATTACTACTACCAGGTATATTAATACTACCAAGTTCATTACTACTACCAGGTACATTACTACTACCAGGTACATTAATACTACCAGGTACATTAATACTACCCGGTATATTAATACTACCAGGTACATTACTACTACCAGGTACATTAATACTACCAGGTACATTAATACTACCAGATACATTAATACTACCAGGTACATTACTATTAGCAGGTATGTTACTACTACCAGGTACATTACTACTACCAGGTATGTTAATACTACCAGGTACATTAATACTACCAGGTACATTACTACTACCAGGTACATTAATACTACTAGGTACATTAATACTGCCAGGTACATTAATACTTCCAGGTACAATATCAAATACTACCAGGTACATTACTACTACCAGGTACATTAATACTATCAGGTACAATATCAAATACTACCAGGTACATTACTACTACCAGGTACAATATCAAGTACTACCAGGTACATTAATACTACCAGGTAAATATAAAATACTACCAGGTATATTAATACTACCAGGTACAATACTACCAGGTACAATACACACCATCAAGTATTACCAGATACAATATAAACCTTTACAGTATTCACCATTCACCTGGTGTTATAGTAATGTGTGTGTGTGTGTGTGTGTGTGTGTGTGTGTGTGTGTGTGTGTGTGTGTGTGTGTGTGTGTGTGTGTGTGTGTGTGTGTGTGTGTGTGTGTGTGTGTGTGTGTGTGTGTGATCTCTGCAGCACCTGTACAGTATTCACCTGGTGTTATAGTAATGTGTGTGTGTGTGTGTGTGTGTGTGTGTGTGTGTGTGTGTGTGTGTGTGTGTGTGTGATCTCTGCAGCACCTGTACAGAATTCACCTGGTGTTATAGTAATGTGTGTGTGTGTGTGTAATGTGTGTGTGTGTGTGTGTGTGTGTGTGTGTGTGTGTGTGTGTGTGTGATCTCTGCAGCACCTGTACAGAATTCACCTGGTGTTATAGTAATGTGTGTGTGTGTGTGTGTGTGTGTGTGTGTGTGTGTGTGTGATCTCTGCAGCACCTGTACAGTATTCACCTGGTGGAGCAGAGTGAGGACTGCACCATGCAGCTGGCAGACCACATCAGGGTAAGAAGGGCAAAAACAAACTTCATGCTACAGCTGCATTTTTTTACAGAATGTAATAGCACTGCAACATGTGTTTACAGAATGTAATAGTACCGTAGCATGTGTTTACAGAATGTAATGGTACCGTAGCATGTGTTTACAGAATGTAATGGTACCGTAGCATGTGTTTACAGAATGTAATGGTACCGCTGCATGTGTTTACAGAATGTAATGGTACCGCAGCATGTGTTTACAGAATGGAATAGTACCGTAGCATGTGTTTACAGAATGTAATGGTACCGTAGCATGTGTTTACAGAATGTAATGGTACCGCTGCATGTGCTTACAGAATGTAATAGTACCGTAGCATGTGTTTACAGAATGTAATGGTACCGTAGCATGTGTTTACAGAATGTAATGGTACCGTAGCATGTGTTTACAGAATGTAATGGTACCGTAGCATGTGTTTACAGAATGTAATGGTACCGCTGCATGTGTTTACAGAATGTAATAGTACCGCTGCATGTGTTTCCAGAATGTAATGGTACCGCAGCATGTGTTTACAGAATGGAATAGTACCGTAGCATGTGTTTACAGAATGTAATGGTACCGTAGCATGTGTTTACAGAATGTAATGGTACCGTAGCATGTGTTTACAGAATGTAATAGTACCGTAGCATGTGTTTACAGAATGTAATAGTACCGTAGCATGTGTTTACAGAATGTAATGGTACCGCTGCATGTGTTTACAGAATGTAATGGTACCGTAGCATGTGTTTACAGAATGTAATGGTACCGTAGCATTTGCTTACAGAATGTAATGGTACCGCTGCATGTGTTTACAGAATGTAATAGTACCGCTGCATGTGTTTACAGAATGTAATAGTACCGCAGCATGTGTTTACAGAATGGAATAGTACCGTAGCATGTATTTCCAGAATGTAATAGTACCGCTGCATGTGTTTACAGAATGTAATAGTACCGTAGCATGTGTTTCCAGAATGTAATGGTACCGCTGCATGTGTTTACAGAATGTAATGGTACCGTAGCATGTGTTTACAGAATGTAATGGTACCGCTGCATGTGTTTACAGAATGTAATAGTACCGTAGCATGTGTTTCCAGAATGTAATAGTACCGCTGCATGTGTTTACAGAATGTAATAGTACCGCAGCATGTGTTCCCAGAATGTAATAGTACTTTTTAATAATCATAGGCGTTCTATCATATAACAGACAACAGTAGAAGCTAGGTCCTGACTGTGTCTGTCTGGCTCTCTC
>JAPMUY010000953.1:27500-168083 GCA_026901105.3 Galaxias olidus
GCGCTACCAGCTGGATCTGGTGGGGCTTACCTCTACGCACAGCCTCGGCTCTGGAACCTCACTTCTGGATAGGGGTTGGACTCAATTCTTCTCCGGAGCTCCCCAGGGTGAGAGGCGCAAGGCTGGTGTGGGGATACTCACGAGTCCCCGGCTAAGTGCCTCTATGTTGGAGTTTACCCCAGTGGACGAGAGGGTCGCCTCCCTACGCCTGCGGGTCATGGGGGGGAAAACTCTGACTGTTGTCTGTGCCTATGCACCGAACAGCAGTTCGGAGTATTCGGCCTTTTGGGAGACCCTGGATGGAGCCTTGTATGGGGCTCTTGTGGGGGACTCTGTAGTCTTGCTGGGGGACTTCAACGCACATGTGGGCAATGATTGAGACACCTGGAGAGGCGTGATTGGGAGGAACAGCCTCCCTGATCTAAACCCGAGTGGTGGCTTGTTATTGGACTTCTGTGCTAGTCATGGAATGGCCATAACGAACACCATGTTCGAACATAAGGATGCTCATAAGTGTACCTGGTACCAGAGCACCCTAGGCAGAAGGTCGATGATCGATTTTGTTATCGTATCATCGGACCTGAGGCCATATGTTTTGGACACTCGGGTGAAGAGGGGGCAGAGCTGTCAACTGATCACCATCTGGTGGTGAGTTGGGTCAGGTGGCGGGGGAAGCCTCTGGACAGACCTGGTAAGCCCAAGCGTGTAGTGCGGGTGAACTGGGAACGTCTGGAGGAGTCCCCGGTCCGGGAGGCCTTCAACTCACACCTCCGGCGGGGCTTCTCTGGCATCCCTGTGGAGGCTGGGGGCATTGAACCGGAGTGGGCGATGTTCAAAGCCTCCATTGCTAAAGCTGCGTCTGAGAGTTGTGGTCTCAAAGTCTTAGGTGCCTCAAGGGGCGGTAACCCTCGAACATCCTGGTGGACACCGGTGGTCAGGGGAGCCGTCCGATTGAAGAAGGAGGCCTTCCGGGACATGCTGTCCCGGGCGACTCCGGAGGCAGTTGCAAGGTACCGACAGGCCCGAAGGACTGCAGCCTCGGCCGTGGCAGAAGCAAAGCAGCGGGTGTGGGAGGAGTTCGGAGAAACCATGGAGAAGGACTTTCGGCTGGCGCCAAAGCGGTTCTGGAAGACCATCCGACACCTCAGGAGGGGAAAGCAGGGAACCATTCAAGCTGTATACAGTAAGGATGGGACGTTGTTGACCTCAACTGACAAGGTGATTGGGAGGTGGAAGGAGCACTTTGAGGAACTCCTGAACCCGACAAACCCACCCTACATAGTAGAGACAGGGCTGGAGGATGATGGGGGATCAGCATCAATCTCCCTGGCGGAGGTCACTGAGGTAGTCAAACAACTCCACAGTGATAAAGCCCCAGGGGTTGATGAGATCCGCCCAGAAATGCTGAAGGCTTTGGGTGTTAAGGGACTGTCATGGATGACACGTCTTATCAACATTGCGTGGAAGTCGGGGACAGTACCTAAGGAGTGGCAGACCAGGGTGGTGGTTCCTCTGTTAAAAAACGGGGACCGGAGAGTGTGTGCCAACTACAGAGGCATCACATTACTCGGCCTCCCCGGGAAAGTATACTCCAGGGTGCTGGAAAGGAGGGTTCGACCGATAGTCGAACGTCAGATTGAGGAGGAACAATGCGGTTTCCGGCCTGGTCGTGGAACAACGGACCAGCTTTTTACCCTCGCGAGGATCTTTGAGGGGGCCTGGGAGTATGCCAATCTGGTCTACACGTGTTTTGTGGATTTGGAGAAGGCGTATGATCGTGTTCCCCGGGAGATACTGTGGAAGGTGCTGCGAGAGTATGGGGTGAGGGGGTCTCTACTCAGAGCCATCCAATCTCTGTACTCCCAAAGCGAGAGCTGTGTCCGGGTCTGCGGCAGTAAGTCGGACTCGTTTCCGGTGAGGGTTGGCCTCCTCCAAGGCTGCGCTTTGTCACCTATCCTGTTTGTGGTATTCATGGACAGGATCTCACGGCGTAGCCGCGGGGGAGGGGGCTGCGGGTTGGTGGGCAGAGGATTGCATCACTGCTTTTTGCAGATGATGTGGTCCTGATGGCATCATCAGTCTGCGACCTGCAGCACTCATTGGATCGGTTCGCAGCCGAGTGTGAAGCGGCTGGGATGAGGATCAGCACCTCCAAATCTGAGGCCATGGTTCTCAGCAGGAAACCGATGGATTGTCTACCCAGGTAGGGAATGAGTCTTTACCCCAAGTGAAGGAGTTCAAGTATCTTGGGGTCTTGGTCTCGAGTGAGGGTAAAATGGAACGAGAGATGGGCCGGAGAATTGGAGCAGCGGGTGCGGTGTTGCAGTCGCTCTATCGCACCGTTGTGACGAAGAGAGAGCTGAGCCAGAAGGCAAAGCTCTCAATCTATCTTCGTTCCACTCTCACCTATGGTCATGAAGGGTGGGTCATGACCGAAAGAACGAGATCGCGGATACAAGCGGCGGAAATGAGTTTCCTCCGGAGGGTGGCTGGCATCTCCCTTAGGGATAGGTGAGAAGTTCAGCCATTCGTGAGGGACTCGGAGTAGAGCCGCCTCCTGTTGAGGTGGTTCGGGCATCTAGTAAGGATGCCACCTGGCCGCCTCCCTAGGGAGGTGTTCCATCTGTGTGTGTGTGTGTGTGCTGGTTAATGTGTTTGATGCCCTGTGTGTGACCCGACCCCGGTGCGGATGATGATGATGATGATGATGAGATTCTTATGAATATTGATTTGAATGTCAGCCCACTTTATTCTCTACATTCACTCTTCTCTTTCTTCTTCTATTTCCTCTTGATTTTTTGCTCTCAATTTCAGAGGAGCAAAAAGGTACCTGCACTCTAGAATTTCATATCTGTTCATATTTTGTGTGACGGTGATTTATTTCTGTTCGACACAGAGACTATGAGACGGATGGAATCTTTGTTTATTGCTCCTATGTTGATATCTGTGTGTGTGTGTGTGTGTGTGTGTGTGTGTGTGTGTGTGTGTGTGTGTGTGTGTGTGTCACCACAGCGTCCATGATGTCAGGCATGGGTCCTGGCTCAGGGCTGCAGGTGATAGACTCTCCCCTACTGACTCAGCAGATCGAGGTGCAGCGACTCAGCATTAAGCACCTGAAGAATGAAAATAACAGACTGAAGGTAGGCAGGCTCCGCACTCTGGACCACCAGGCCAGGTCAGCGGAGAACACACTGCTCTGATTGGTGAATGATGCTGTTTAACGACTCTCCTCAATCCTCATTGATATACTTTATTCTTGGTTATGACCAGAATAATCATATGTCAAAGTTTTCATACGAAATATGTTTGGATTTGTCTAAACTGGGATCTAGGATATCTCTCTGAGGTATAACCCTGTGCAATAACCATTTAGCTTGCTCAGGTTCCTCAGAAATCGTATCAGGCATGTCTGTGTGGGTCTGTCCTAACTCTGTGTGACCCCCCACCCCGTGCAGGCTGAGAGGATGAGGGCCCAGCTGGCCTCCCTGCCCCCCCTCAACGTGGCCAGACTCCCCTCTAGAGATGGAGCTCGCCCTGAGGTGCTCTCTGGCGCCCTCTACCGTAAAACAGACCAACTGCTGGAGACCCTGCTCCAGATGAGCGCTAACGTCAAAGTAGTGGACATCACAGGAAAGTCTCCAGGTACATTGAGACAAAGTAGTGGACGTTATATTAAAGTCTCCAGGTACACAGAGACAAAGTAGTGGACATTATATTAAAGTCTCCAGGTACACAGAGACAAAGTAGTGGACATTATATTAAAGTCTCCAGGTACACAGAGACAAAGTAGTGGACATTATATTAAAGTCTCCAGGTACACAGAGACAAAGTAGTGGACATTATATTAAAGTCTCCAGATACATTGAGACACATACAAACATGGCTGTACAGTAAGCGAGATGGCCAGCCTGCTACTCACCCTGTGGTCTGTCTGGCCAGTGATCTAAATCATTGTTTTTTGTTTCCTGACACCATTAACTTTCGTGCATTTAATGAATGAATGACAGTTGGATTAAGAGAAATGTTTTGAAAGTCTTTAGTGCTTGTGTATTTATTATTAGTGTTACACAGCATTTTCATGTTTGTTCAAGGCAACTTAATTATTCTGAAATATTAATTTACTCTACGGGATCATCCCCCTGCTTTCCTGTTTCTGTTACGTGTGTGTGTCTGTGTGTGTGTGTGTGTGTGTTTCTGCTACAGTTACACCCAGTGCCCAGCTCTTGGAACAGACAGCAAGACTACAGTCTCTCAGTGACACTCTGGACCGACTGAAGGTAACTAGCAATAGTCCCACAGCGTATTAAACCATGGATAAGATAGGACACACTGCAGACTGAAGCTAAGAGTCTACAGTGTATTAAACCATGGATAAGATAGGACACACTGTAGACTGAAGCTAAGAGTCCCACAGCGTATTAAACCAAGGAATATGGATAGGACACACTGCAGAATGAACCAGGGGATATAGGATAGGATAATCTAAAGCTGCTAAACACAACTATAGATTCAATATTATGGATGTTAAGGTATTTGTCTATAAACTCTCTCTCTGTCTGTCTGTCTGTCTGTCTGTCTGTCTGTCTGTCTGTCTGTCTGTCTGTCTGTCTGTTTGTTTGTTTGTTTGTTTGTTTGTTTGTTTGTTTTAGGATGAGGTAGCAGAACATGTGGTAACCCAGCGACCAGGCGCTCGGGTCTCGTCAGACTTCGCCACTTTCCCGTCTGCCTCTTTTGTAAAGGTGAGCGCCCGGTAAGCGTTGAATGTGCTCTGTGATGAGATGCTGTCAGACTGTAGCTGGTGTGAGACTGTGTTCCTGCCCCCAGGTCAAAGAGGAGAGGAGAGGGGACGCCGTGCTGGTGGGCAGAGTCATGCTGCCATGCTCCAGGGGTCAGGAACAAGTCCACCGTCTCGTCCTATCACAGACTCAGCTTCAGAAAGTGCACCGCCTACTGCTGACCTAAGCTCCGCCTTTAGCCCCGCCCCCCGGGCCAATCACGGCTTCAGCCTCCACAGCTCTTGTTCTCCTCTGTCCGTTGTCAAGGATAAGATAGGACCGCATTACAATGTCTCCAGGAAGTAGCCTATGATTGTCCTAGGAGATTTCTTGAGTCTATTTATTGAATTGTAACAGCTTTGGCTTCCTTCAGCCTCACAAGATCATTCTAGTTATTTCTCTGGCGTTTTATTTCTCAATTGAGTCCTTGCCCATCAGGCGCTGGGTGGTTTTGGTTGGTCAAATGCAGCACTGGCCAAAACTCTAGAGGCCTTTTGTTTTATGTGTTCATATGTGTTAACAGACCACTGGGGGTTAAACCATTACTGAGGTCCTGACTGAATCTGACTGTATTAGACCACTGTGGGTTAAACCATTAAGGTAAGGGGGCCGGACTGAGTCTGATGTCTAAGCCCATATAAGGTGTTTTAGTCCCTAGATTAACACCTCCCACTTATTAAAAGGGAAGTAGGAATGATGCAATCATAGCAGATTGCTGTGTTGATCACAACAAGACAAGGTTTTGTGATTATTGTATTACTGAACACATTTAAGGCATCTCCTGTTAATATGTACTTACTAGAAAAAGTATTCATTTTTAAGGGATTTTAGAAATGTTAATGCACTTTGTAAAAATGGCTTGACGTGGTTTGAAATTGATTTTCTCAAAGGCTTGAATTATTTATTACTTATTGCATATACACATGCCAGTAAATGCTACTGTTTACTTTCTGGTTCAAATGGTTATGTAGATAATGCTACCTTATTTGAAATCTCAGAACGCATGCTTTATCGCACATTATGTTTGCAGGGAGAGAAGATCACGGAGCAGCTGCAACTAGCCTTAAAACTACTGATGTTGTCATGGTAACCTTGCCCATGCCTTAAGTTTTATTTATTTAGATCGAATCATAGTTTTCTGTCAATACTACTTCTTTGGTTTTACCTCCATCACATTTGTGGTTAATGTTTTTTAAAAAAAAGTTGTTTTAACAGAAAACTCAGTTATTGTTTGAGTACCTTTATGTTTTATATATTTCATTTTCTTCGGTATGAAATATTATGTCTTAGCATTGTCTTATGTAGTAATAATACATAGCCATTATTGGTTAAGCTATCTGGATATGTTGCATCTGTAACTAATATCTACAATACTATATTCAGCCACATAAATGGCATTCTCTGTACTGTACTGTCATTGGTCACGTAGTCGATATCTGCGTACTTCAGTCTAGATTCGTTTGTCTTCTTCCAGTAACCTGTCCCACTGCTATTCAATGTCCTAACTTTTATGACCTGTCCTTACTGCTATGACCTGTCATTACAACTATGACCTGTCCTTACTGCTAGGACCTGTCCCACTGCTATGACCTGTCCTTACTGCTAGGACCTGTCCCACTGCTATGACCTTTCCTTACAGCTATGACCTGTTCCACTGCTATGACCTGTTCCACTGCAATGACCTTTCCTTACTGCTATGACCTGTTCCACTGCAATGACCTTTCCTTACTGCTAGGACCTGTCCCACTGCTATGACCTGTCCTTACTGCTAGGACCTGTCCCACTGCTATGACCTTTCCTTACAGCTATGACCTGTTCCACTGCAATGACCTGTCTTTACTGCTATGACTTATCCTTACTGCTAGGACCTGTCCTAACTGCTATGACTTGTCCTTAATGCTTTGACTCGTCCTTACAGTTATGACCTGTTCCACTGCAATGACCTGTTCCACTGCAATGACCTTTCCTTACTGCTATGACCTGTTCCACTGCAATGACCTTTCCTTACTGCTATGACCTGTTCCACTGCAATGACCTTTCCTTACTGCTATGACCTGTTCTTACTGCCCCCTAGTAAAACAACTTATCAATAAAGACATGAATGCCAACTATTCTTTTTTATTGTTTTTATTTAATTGAAATTATTAATTGAATAAAATTATTGTAAAAAATGAACAAATGAGGCCTAGATGAGAACAATGCACTAGTTCCACATTTGTCATTGTTGTCTGTACTGTTCATGTTATGTTCTGTATTTGTGACTTACTGTGATGTGTTGTTAACCAACTTTCAAATCCAAACATTTGTGGACATTAAAGGCAATTATTAAAATGATACATTTTGATATTTGCAGCAGGGCCAATGTTGTGCAGTTACTCCACTAATGGAACCACCTCTCTGAAGGTCAGCAACAACGCAACAGGAAGTGACATGTCTGTGGAACCACCTCTCTGAAGGTCAGCAACAACGCAACAGGACGTGAAATGAAAGGGAGAAGATTGTCCATTTGCAAAAAAACAATTTATTATTATTTTTCAACCAGTAAAAACATTTCCGGTTTATCCAAATAAAACATTTAATTTCATAATTCAAATTATCATAAATAAGGTGAACTCAGCCCAACATTTGAACTAGCACCCGATCACATCAACACACCGTCACAGCACCCAATGACCAACAGCTGAAGGCCTCCACGTGGCTTAATCATTGCCATGGCGATCGCCTCCCAAGCACACGGTTTGTGACTCTCTGCCAGACAAATCCAGAACACAATCACACACACAGACAGTACAATTAAGTAGGTGGATATTCATTCACACACACAGACAGTACAATTAAGTAGGTGGATATTCATTCACACACACAGACAGTACAATTAAGTAGGTGGATATTTATAGTTTATTTTTATTTCAATGGAAGTGGCTTTCAAATCCTAACCCTATAGCAGATCGAAGTTTTGCTTACAGAACTGTGTTTTCAGGGAGGACACTTATGATTGGTCTCTTCTCTTGATTGAACCAATCAAATTAGGTGAATGCAATTTTGAAACTGACACCTATACCTTTGAGTTTTCAACTGTTGTGTTTTGTGTGCATTCTATTCACCTAATATTATAAAAAACATTATTTGAAAAAAAAAGATTGTCAGGCTCTTACTCCTCTACCTGACTGGTCGATTTATGGAACCAATCATAATAGTGTACACACAGCACACAGTTCTATGACCAAACCTCGTGTCTGCTACATGAAAACACGGTCTTCTCCCGGTACCTTGTTATAGAGCTGAGCGTTGAGCCTGTAGGAGCGATACTCTGCTTTCCTTCTCTCCTCCTCCCTCCTCTTCTGCACCTCCGGCAGCTGCTCGTAGATGCTGCTCACACAGAGGAGGGATTCAGGACAACAAAGCACGTGTTTTCACTGCCTAGCCATATGCACTCCATGCAATGACTCTGATGCCTGTATCTTAATTAAACCTGACTGCTACTTTAAAAACACAAACCATTGCCATGCTTGTTTTTACAATTTGATGTCTCCAGCTGAATCAACATTTTTTTTTAAAATATTTACGAAATAATCAAATAGTCTAGTAATGGTATCATCCTATTTACCTAGCAGTTTCTTAATAAAGCATGGCTATTCAGAGTAAAGTTGTACCACAGCACTGCCCTCGGGAACCTACCTCCCCAGCCTGCCTCTCTGTTCTAGACTGTCACAGTGAGAGGACACTCTGACCTCTGACCTCCTGACGGCAGCGAGAGAATGGAGTAAAGAGGGGACAGGAGTGAGGATCACATCCTCCATGACCTAATCACACTCTCATCATCACTGTCACATCCATACTGAACTCTGCTGAGCTCCCTTCAAAAGCACACAGAGAACATCGGAGTTTACCTTCTGGACCTCTGGACCATCTCCTTCTTTGGGACGGCACGTTTTGGAAAGACTGGGCCTTGAGACACAGAGAGGATCCACAATCAGTGTCTGAAATAAACAGTGCCACGCCATCTGTGTATCTCTAGTGGACCGGTAGGTCCAGAGGAGTTAGGGTTAGGGTTAGGGTTACATATCATATACAGTGCCATGCCATCTGTGTATCTCTAGTGGACCGGTAGGTCCAGAGGAGTTAGGGTTAGGGTTACATATCATACACAGTGCCACGCCATCTGTGTGTCTCTAGTGGACCGGTAGGTCCAGAGGAGTTAGGGTTAGGGTTACATATCATACACAGTGCCACGCCATCTGTGTGTCTCTAGTGGACCGGTAGGTCCAGGGGAGTTAGGGTTGGGGTTACATATCATACACAGTGCCATGCCATCTGTGTATCTCTAGTGGACCGGTAGGTCCAGGGGAGTTAGGGTTGGGGTTACATATCAAACACTGTAAAGGGTTGGGGTTACTTATCATATACTGTAAAAGGTTAGGGTTATATATCATATACTGTGTGTCTACTGGACCTGCAGGTCTAAGGGGCAGTCTGCTGGGAGGTCCAGAGGGCCAGTTGAAGAGCTTTTCCCTTTCTCGATCCAACACTTCCTGCAGCTTCCTCTCCTCCACCAGCAGGGCCAGGCGCTTGCTCCTCTCCCGGGACTGAGAGATGAACTCTGGCCGACGGAGCTCCAGGGCCTCCTGCGGGAAAGAGCAACAGACGAGGTTGGAGTAAAATAAAAGCTTCGTTTTTTTTAAGGAACATACATATCAAAATTCTAACAAACTTGTATTTATAAAGTCTTGTTTTCATACCGCATTAGAGCCACTGATATGCACACCATGTATTTAAATCCTATACTGAACCTCCAGGTGAGTCAGACGACGCTCCTCAGCAGACTGCTACAGATACCCACCTGCAGAGACACGCGTACCAGGGCCGACGTCACCACTGTCTTCTCCATGGGCTCCGGCTCCAGGATGTTCCTGGGATGGTTCTCGTCGTCTCGGTCGTCGTGGAGCTGCCGCTGTCTGAGGGGGTCTCTCCAGGCGCGGGTTCTGCCGTGGGGCTCAAACCAGGCCTCACTGGGCGTGTCTACCAACGGCTGCTCCGGTTCATTCTCCTTCCTGGCCTCTGCCCGCAAGTGTTCAGCAGGGACGAACCAGGTGACAGCTGGAGACCAACAATACCAGCTCATTACCTGGTACAGAGCTAACTACTCATACATTACCAGCTCATTACCTGGTACAGAGCTAACTACTCATACATTACCAGCTCATTACCTGGTACAGAGCTAACTACTCATACATTACCAGCTCATTACCTGGTACAGAGCTAACTACTCATACATTTCCAGCCCATTATCCACTACAGGGCTAACTACTCATACATTTCCAGCCCATTATCCACTACAGGGCTAACTACTCATACATTACCAGCTCATTATCACATACAGAGCTAACTACTCATACATTACCAGCTCATTATCCACTACAGGGCTAACTACTCATACATTACCAGCTCATTATCCACTACAGGGCTAACTACTTATACATAACCAGCGCATTATCCCATACAGAGCTAACTATTCATACATTACCGGCTCATGATCTGCTACAGAGCTAAATATTCATACATTACCGGCTCATTATCCATTACAGAGCTAACTACTCATACATCACCGGATCATCATCCCATACAGGGCTAACTACTCATACACCACCAGCTCTTTATCTGGTACAGAGCTAACTACTCATACAATACCAGCTCTTTAACCGCCACAGGGCTAACTACTCATACACCACCAGCTCATTATCTGCTACAGGGCTAACTACTCATACACCACCAGCTCATTATCTGCTACAGGGCTAACTACTCATACACTAAAGAAACGAGCCAACAGATACCTAAAACAATGATGAGAAGAGGCATCAGAGGCCCTGTAAAGTATCACACACCCTGTGGGTAGACTTTGGGCTTGCTCCGCTTGCTCCTCCTCTCCTTGTGGAGGCTCCCTCTGGGGCCTGAGGTCTGGCCTGGCGAGGGGAAGGTGGTGCCCACGTCTCTGGTGTGGCGCCGCGTGGCGTTGATAACTATCTCCAGATCGCCTGAGGAGACAGTCAGAGCTGCTAGAAAACACAAATCAACATGGAGCTGAATATGTAAATATGCAATTTAGAATACGTGTGTGGAATACAATTTCTTGTATCAATTACAGGAGAGCCAGAGCTGTAAGATCTAGCCGAAATGTTTAAATGTAGTCTGCATGACCTGTACAATTAGAAAACTACAATCTATTTCAACGGTATGGTTTTTTATGCACCATTTGTTTGTTGATTGTACAATCTATCTAGCGATCGTAAAAGCACTTTGGAACATTGTTAAGAAAGGTGCTATACAAATAAAGCTAATAATAATTTAATAATAAGTTTGATTTGAATACAAAACTTATTTTACCAATTACACGTTTTAAAGTAGATTGTTTAGTTTAGGTTTTACTTGACAGAAGACAGGGCAGAATATATCAGAGTAAATCTGTGTAACCCAACGGTGGTGACCAACCTGTCTGAATGCTCTTGCTGACCAGCCTGACGGGCTTCCTGGATCGGGGGGCTTCGTGGACAGGGTCGGGCGGCGAGGGAAGTGTGTAGGTATCACTGGAGGACGCTGAGTCAGCAGTGACCTGAGACGTAGCCATGACAACGGTGTTTGATTAACCCTTAGACCCCTCATTACTAAAACATGGAATGGATTACTACTCTCACGCTGCTCATTACTAAAACATGGAATGGATTACTACCCTCACACCGCTCATTACTAAAACATGAAATGGATTACTACCCTCCCCAAGCTCATTACTAAAACATGGAACAGATAACTTGAAAACTGGAAGGGAATCTCCTATAATTATAGCTCACTACTCTTGCTTTACAACTACAAAGTGGGACCAGAGATAAATCAACCAGAGCCCAACGAAACTGCTGCGCTGCCTGCTCTTTGATGAGTTATTACGACAGGGTAGGCAGTCTGAACAACAGTAATAATAATATTAACAACAGCTGAAGATCCTTTGATGAGTTATTACGACAGTCTAAACAACAATAAAAATAATAACAGCTACTAACAGCTATTTCCAATCAGCAGGGAGGAAGTGTTACCCTAACATTAGTTAGCAGGGAGGAAGTGTTACTCTAAGCACGTACTGTGGAGGTGTCGGTGGTCTGCAGGGGGATGTTATGGGCTTTCTCTTTGCTTTTGCCCCTGCTCTTCCTCTGCTCCGTGCTCTTCCTCTGCTCCGTGCTCTTCCTCTGCTCCGTGCTCTTCCTCTGCTCCGTGCTCTTCCTCTGCTCCTTGCTCTTCCTCTGCTCCTTGTCCTTCCTCTGTTTATCGATGGTGTTGTAGAGTTTGTTCATGGCGTCCAGGGTGCTGGTGCCGCCGGTCTTTAGGCCCCTGACCCGGTAGGCCCCGAAGGCCCTGATGAGGCGTGCGGTGTCCACGGTGGAGACGGAGCTGCAGGTCTCTGAGACGTCTCTCTCTGCGGGACAGAGGTGTCTGCTCTGAGAGGAGGACTGGTGGCTGGAGCCGGAGCTCAGCGACTCGGCCACGCTCTCCTCCTCATCACGATGGCCTTCCTCCTCCTCCTGCTGCTCCACTGAGGGCGGGGTCGGCTCGGAGTCCGTCTGAACCTGGGTCTCCAGCGTCCAGGCCTGACGAGGACCCGCCCGTCCAGACTCTTCTCTTCTTCCACTGCTGCGGCATCCTTCTTTTGCCACGTTTTCTCTCCTCCCTCTGTCATCCCCTCTTCTCTTCCTACTCCCTCCATCCTCCTCCGTGCTCCGTTTCTTTCTTCCTCTTTTATTCATCCCTCTGTCCTCTGTCCGTCCCCTCGGCTGTGGTGGGTCGTTGGCGTCAGGGGGAGATGTGGGCCGTTGCTTGGCAACCTCCTCGGCCTCGGACAGGGTCATACCTCTGCTGTCCAGGAGGCGGGACAGGTGCGCCAGACGCTCCACCAGCAATGCCTCTCTCTCATTGGTGGGATAGGGCTCCTCCAGGCCCCACCTCTGGCTGAACCTGCTCCACAGTTGGTCCACCAGGCTGACTGTCTGCTGGGGGGCGGGCTCAGTGGAACCAGGGTCCATGCTATAGTCCATCTCCACAGGCAGGGGCCCATAGTCCTCACTGTCCTCTGGCTGGGAGCTGTGCGTGGTCCCCTGGTGGCTCCTGGGTCCAGTAGGAGCAGGGTGGCTGGTCCCCTGGTTTCTCCTGGGTCCAGTAGGAGCAGGGTGGCTGGTGTTGTAGTCTCTCCTGGGTCCAGTAGGAGCAGGGTGGCTGGTGTTGTAGTCTCTCCTGGGTTCAGCAGGAGCAGGGTGGCTGGTCCACTGGTCTCTCCTGGATTCAGCAGGAGCAGGGTGAGACAGAGTCCAGGCTTTGCTCATGTTAGTGGTCTGGTAGCCTTCATCACATGACATTCTGGAACCTGGGGAGAAGAGAAGGATGTCAGTTAATTAGTCCTGACCTTTGAACCCAATACAAATAAATACAAAGTTTCAATATTTCAACACACTGTTTTTGTTCATGATACAAGATTAATTTTGTTCTGTACAAGATACTGTTTGTTTAACACTTTTGTTTAACAACTTGCCTTTAATTGCAACAATATACCATAGTAATGCAATGTAATGGAATGTAACGATATACTGGATCTGATATGATTCACTTTGCGATACGATTTTCTCACGATAAAAAAAAGAAAATGATACTGAAGAGGAATTATGACCGAAAAAGATTCCTTTCATTATGTCTGTGACAGAAACTACAAAAATACTTGTTATTTCTGAGATAGGAAATACATTATGCAAAACAATTCACCAGTCTGTACATATTTAATAACAATCTGATTCTGACACTATAATTATTATATTCCTAAATCACTTGCAACAATCTGTTTCCATTTATTTAAAACAAACAAACAAAAAACAGTGTACTATTATGTTCACGTGAGGTTAGCACTTGTTTCCCTGGCAACAGAGACGCATGTGAACGGGACAGCTGTTCTACAGACGGCAGAAACAACTACCCATTTATGAAACAGCACTTTGAGTGTAATGGTTATGGCCAACATGACCATAACAGAGACATCACAACACGAAGTATATACATAAAACCGTTAGCCTCCGCTAGCGAACGAGCCAACGTTTAGCTTTACAGCCCTTTGTATCGCAATTCATGTTTCCGACTTGAATAGTCACATATTTGCATTCACGATTAAACTGTCTCGCGAAATATCGTTACATTTCTATAAAGGATCCATTTAACGATTCCTGCAGCCTGTTTTTTTTTTAGCCCATAACTTTATTTCCTGTTAAGTCCTTTTTTATTTAGTTTTCTTCCTGTCTAATGTCATGTTAATAAGAATGACTTGGTCCTAATATGAAACCATCCCACAGTCCCTAGGCTGTGGTTAATTCTCCTACAGCAGCTCTCTCAGGCTCACCTCTGCAGCTGGGTTCAGGGGGCTGCATGCCGCTGTAGCGACCTCCCTTCCTCTTCTTACTGTACAGACCCTCAGTGTGTTTGATTTCCACCCCGGGGTCTACCGGCTGCTCCTGGTCCCGGGTGCCCAGGACCTCGGCGCTGAAGCTCGGGGGCACAGCGTCGTCTGACCCTGGCAGGAGAGGAGGAGAGGAGGAACACGGAGAGTAAGAGAGAAAGCGCTCTCTTTCATTCTCTGTGACGGTCTGGATCAGACCCACACAAACACGCGGCCAGGGAATATGAATAATTCATCCAGAGAAACGGTGCACATTACAAAAGACCAGCTGCTAGCCATAGACCCAGCCAGGCAGGCAGAGAAGGAGGACTGAGGAGTCTGAATTCATTATAGATGGAGTTAGCTGGTGTAGCTTCTCAATGCTTGTGTAGTCAGTCAGCTAATATCATAAAGGAGACATGTCATTTTGAAAAGTAGAATTTAAAGGTAGTCAATCTTTTTAAAAGTACTTTCTGGGCTAAAATAGCTATCATGAAATGATCATGGATTATTTTGTCTGAAAACCAGAGACCGTGACAATTAGCATGTATACCTCGGAAAGTGGATGGAGGAGCCTTTTGTAGTGGTCTGTGGGGCAGGCAGGCAGACAGACAGACTGACAGTAAGACAGGCAGGGAGACAGACAGGGAGATAGACAGTAAGGTAGGCAGGTAGGCAGACAGACAGACAGTAAGACAGGCAGGGAGGGAGACAGCTGGCAGGGAGGTGTCCAGTACCTGGAGTGGGAGCTCTCCATAGTGGTGTCAGAGCAGATGGGGGATGGCAGGGAGTGAGACAGACAGACAGACAGGCAGACTTGTCCAATACCTGGATGGGAGCTCTCCATGGTGGTGTCAGAGCAGATGGGGGAGGGCAGTGCCTCTGTCTGGGGGACGTAGAAAAACTCCTCACTGCCGGGAGGTTTATACGGCAACAGGACTGGTACTGCTAAGACACACACACACACACACACACACACACACACACACACACACACACACACACACACACACACACACACACACACACACACACACACACACACACACACACACACACACACACACACACACTATTGAGTTATTGACATACGTTACAGAAGTCTTACAGCACCAGCTTGTTCTGGGGTCTGTGTTCTGGGGTCTGTGTTCTGGGGTCCGCGGTCTCACCTGTAGTGTGATTGGCTAGCGGCCTTGACGACGGGCCGGCCAGCCTCTGAGGCGGAGTGAAGCATTGTGGGAACCCAGAGGTCGTGGCGGCTGTAGGTTGGTAATGAACCGAGGCGTCGGGTCTATCGTGTCTCCTGATTGGCTCCCATGAGTCCTGCGTGCCAATGGTGGACAGGACGGGGCCTCCGCGGTCCTGACTGCTCAGAGTGTAAGTGGAGGAGGAGGGGCGGAGAGGGACAAACTCTGTAGCCTGAAGCCTGGAGCTGGACGAGGAGCCTGAGGCCGGGACCCCCAGAGCCTTAGAGGACAGGGTGAGGTGGAGGTGGGACACGTGGTCAGGTCTGATGGGGGGGTCCAGCACAGACGCAGACCCAGGAGAAGAGTCAGGGTGCTGGGGGGGACCAGAGTGGGAGGCAGCCTTCTGCCAGTCACTGCTCCACTGCTGCTGGGTGAGAACTCTCTCCATCACCTCCTCTCCTTCCAGACTCAGTGGCTGCTCCTGCTGCTGGTGTCCTCCTGCTCCTCCTAAGGCCTCTTCTCTCACAGGGCCTCCTAGCTGGGGCTCCTCCGCCTCCCGAGGGGGGCCTCCAGTGTGAAGGCTGCTGTAGGCTTCAGAAGCAGAGACCTGCCCAGTAGATACTATCTGTGGCAACGCGCTGCTCTCCTCTTCTTCCTGTGTCTGCTGAGGGAGCTGCCCCTGAGCTGCGGGGTGGAAAACCCCATCCGTAGAGAGCTGGGTCACGTGTAGCAGCTCGGGGGCAGGGCTGAGAGACGGGGTCTGGGTCGGGGTGTTGGCACGGCGACAGGTGGCGATGGTGATGGAGGTGAGTGGAGGGGTGTAGGGCCGGCCCAGATTCAGACCTTCCCTCAGGGCGATCTCTAGGACCCGGGCCTCCAGGTCCAGCATTAGGGGCTGGATGAGGTCCATGCTGGGGTCCGGGGGCTTCTCCGTCAGGTGCTGGATCCGCTGGGACACGCGCTGCTCGGCGGCCTTCAGGGCAGCAAACTCCCCCTGATGGAGGTGCTGGTTCTGGGCTGGTTTAGATGCAGCCTGCTCCGGTTTAGACAGGCCGACGCTGGACTGACTTCTCTCAGCGTCACTGCTGCCCTGGCTCTGGAGGAAGAGACACAGAGGATTAACACACACTCACACAACGACATATCACTCCACGCTCCAACAACACAACTCTGCAAAGCACGCCGTGCTGCAACAGTTCAGTTACCTTCAACACCAGAGCAGAAATCCAGGCTGGCACAAGAAAGAAAGAATTCAATTCAAAGTCAATGCTATGGACTACAGACATGTTTTTACCCAGGGATTTGTAGTTTGGCCTAGTATCACTGCTGTAATGGACTACAGACATGTTTTAACCCAGGGATTTGTAGTTTGGCCTAGTATCACTGCTGTAATGGACTACAGACATGTTTTAACCCAGGGATTTGTAGTTTGGCCTAGTATCACTGCTGTAATGGACTACAGACAAGTTTTAACCCAGGGATTTGTAGTTTGGCCTAGTATCACTGCTGTAATGGACTACAGACATGTTTTAACCCAGGGAATTGTAGTTTGGGCTGTAATGGGCTACAGACCATGTGTCATAGACCCTGCTGTGGCCAGATGGTACCTGGTTGAAGTATCTGGTGCTGAGTAGGAGCTCCCTCTTTATCTCCTCGATGCGCTGCCTGTCCACCATGTTAAGCTGCAGAGGCTCACACTGCTGACCAGACACCTTCAGCTTGATCCACTCTGGACACACACAAACAGCAAGTCACTCCAACAACATTGACAACACTCTGACAACACTCTGACAACACTCTGACAACACTCTGACAACACTCTGACAACACTCTGACAACACTCTGACAACACTCTGACAACACTCTGACAACACTCTGACAACACTCTGACAACACTCAAACCCAAACCCCAACCCTAACATAACCTAACACCTTCAGCTTGATCCACTCTGGACACAAACAAACAGCAAGTCACTCAAACAACACTATAACACTCAAATATTTAATACAAACGTCAGCTAAATGTATACAATGAAAAAATGCATTGTTTTGTACCTATTCATTAATATAGTTTATGTTGCTGGTCCACAACAACTTCAGCATATTCATTTAAAACAAACTTTAACAAATAAGAGTCAGCGAAATCATGAAACTGTATTTGACGATAAGCTCCCTCATCTTGCGGACCCAGTTCATTTCAGAGTGAAGGTGAGTGATTTGAGCGGTGTCTGTGTTACCTCTGGCTCTGCTCTCCTCCAGGTCGGCCGTGCTGGCTAGGCTGTTGGACACCATGGTGGCTGGGGACTCTCTCTGCAGGAGGCTGGTCACTCTGGCCGCCAAGGAGCCTCCACTGCTGCTGCTGCCTCCTCCGTCACTCAGCCCCCCACCCTGCTCCGAGCTGCCCACAGTCGAGACAGGGGAGGTGGGGTGGCTACTGTTCACTAGCTCAGCTTCTACCTCTGGAGGTGGGATTTCAGCTGGGTTATGCGTCTGTTCAGGTCTGAGCCCTGCGTTCTGGTCCAGCTGCTCAGGTGGGCTAGCGGTCAGCTGGTGCGACAGTACCTGTGGTGCCGCCAGATGAGACTGACCTCCAGACGTCAGGGGCTTGGTTGCTGGGGAAACGGAGGGCCGCAGTGGACCCAGGGCGTCAGGCGGCGCGGCGCTGCATCCTTCAGGCTCTGCCCGGCGCGTGGGCTGAGAGACGAGTGACAAGCTCTCGCCACCACCAACAACACCACCAGCACCAGCACCAGCACCAGTACCAGTACCAGTACCAACAACACCACCAGCACCAGCACCAGTACCAGTACCACCCACAGCAGCAGTACCAGCAGCAGCAGTACCACCACCAACACCACCAGCACCAGTACCAGCACCAGCACCAGTACCACCAGCAGCAGCAGTACCAGCAGCAGCAGCAGCAGTACCACCACCAACACCACCAGCACCAGCACCAGCACCAGCACCAGCACCAGTATCAGTAGCAGCAGCAGCAGCAGTACCAGTACCACCACCACCACCACCACCACCACCACCAGTCCCAGTACCAATACCACCAGTGCCACCACCACCACCAGTACCACCACCACCAGTACCACCAGCAACATCCCCAGACCTCAGGCCGGCCGCAGAGAGGCCCTCCACCGGCCAGGACAACACTCCTTCTCTAGCCTCACTGGAGCTCTCCCTCAGTCGCTCCGACATCAGCATGGAGTCAGAGGACGACCTGCCCCACAGCACAGAGGAGGAGGAGGAGAAGGAGGAGAGGTGCTTAGGGTCGCCCATTGAGGAGGAGGTGAAGGAGGTGTCCCGGAGCGTCTTACACCTCCTCAACAACATCATGAGGTCATCCTCGGAGTGGAGGAGGTGGGAGGAGGCGCCAGTGCCGCCGGAGGAGGAGGGGGGTGAACGTCCGGGGACTATATTCTCTGCTGGGCCCAGAAGCTGACGGATGTCCTGGAGCGTCCTGGAACCCACCAGGGAGTCCTGGTTCTTCTGAGCCACTCCACCTGGACCCGCTGGGGGGAGACCTGCTCCCATGTCTCTGTACTGAGCCTCAGTGAAGAAGGAGCTGTCAGCACTGGACTCAAACCGGTCTGCCAGCTCCACCGTACTGCTCTCCCTCTGCTGCTGCTGCTGCTGCAAGGTGGGCCCTGGTGCAGGGGGCTGGAGGCCAGGGTTAGGTGCACTGTCTGGGGGGGGAGAGGGTCTGCAGTGGCCCTGCTCTGGTGGTCCCTTGGCTGGATGAAGGCTGTCCACGCTGAGGGGGATGGACGTGCTAGAGCCCACAGAGAGCAGGCTGGACCTGGAGTAGTCTCCTTTGTGGGGACTGCCGCCTGCGGATGACAGACGAGGTAGGAGACGCTTTAAATGCATGCTGTATGTCGAGTCAAGTCAAAGTCATTATTTAACACACATAGGCAAATTCAAGGTGCTTTTCATAGCGCAAACAGCAACATACAAAGCAAGAAATAAATTAAAAACAATGACATAAAAACAATTATAAGAAATAAAACTGCTAAGAAGGATCTTTAACAGTTTAATGTTACCTAGCATTTAGTACAACTTAGTTGTGTGTGTGAAAGGTACCAAGCAAACAAGCACCTTGTCGATGTGTAAAGCCAGTATTAGCTAGGTTTGTACAAGTAATATGGCATTTCATAATAGCACTTTAATACTGGCTATTTGTAAGGGGTCTTTGACACTCGACCATTTTGTTCAAAATAATACTTTTAATAAAATCGCCTTAAAGTCACCTTCGGACGGCTGCGTGCTCTTACTGGAGGTCCCCCTGGAGCCTCCTTTGAGAGTGCAGAGAGACGTGGGAGAGAACTCTGGCTCTCTGATGGGCCCTCTGGGGCCAAAGGGAGTCAGGATGGTGGACGGAGACTGGTCGATGCCAAGGTTAAGGAGGTACAGCTGGAAATATACAGATAAGCAGTAAGACAGTACATACATCATATCTAGATCATACACATAGTCCAAAACAAAACAAACATGTCACAGGATTATAAGCTTAGTATTATATTATAAACAACTTAAGTAGATATTATTGGTATTACCGGAATTCTGTCTTCGATATTCAGCTCTGGTTCCCTGGGTGAGGGGGACCTGGGTTTGGAGTTCCAATAAGGGGCGTAGTTATCTACTTCCAAACTGACCACAGAAGAAGCTGCTACAGACGCATAGACATTGGCACTGCTGTAGCAGCTCTCCTGAGGGCTCAAGAGGATTTCTGGGTTAGAAGGCACGTAGTTGAATCTACCCAGACTGAGGTCAAAGGGTGGGGGTGGCTGTGTGGACCTGTCCTGTTGGAGGTGGTTGGGCGTGCCAGATCCCTGTCTGTCGTCTCGCTCCGCCTGCCTCGGCGGCTGTTGTTGTTGTTGTTGTTGTTGTTGTGGTGTCTGGACAATGGACGTGACCACTGTGCTGAGGGAGGAGTGGGACTGAGAGTGGCCCAGCAGAGAGACCGGGGGACCCCTTCTTCCTCCTCCTCCTCCTCCTCCTCCTCCTCTAGCCCCGTATGTGGCCTCCTCACTGGGGGCGCTGCCTGCTGCTTCCCCTCTCCTAGGGGATGAGGGCATGGACCGAGACAAGGGGAGGCTGTGGGTGTCTGTGTGCAGTGGCTGTGTGCAACCTGCCTCCTGGACCAGGCTGTGGGTGTCTGTGTGGAGTGGCTGCTCGGACACGTTATCCAAGGCCCTCTGTTTGGGAGACACCCCAGAGAAGCCCTGCAGGGACAGGTTCTCAAACAGAGAGCTCTTCCCTCCCGAGTTCTGGTTGGCCCGCCAGGCGTCTACTTTCTGTAAATAGTTGAGGCAGGGAAGAGCCTGGACTTCCTGTGCAGACTGCTGTGGTGAGGGGTCCACCCCGCGGCGATGGCCGTCTGGGTCTGTGGCCTCCAAATCGGGCATGGCCACCCTGGCGGGCAGTGAGGGTGCTCTGTAGGCTGACTGGTACGAGGCCTCAGTGTTAGACTCTATGGCAGACAGCCGTCTCACGGGAGCTGTGACTCCAGACTGAACGAGAGCAGGGAACACTCCTGGGGTGGACTGAGACACCGGCTTGGGGTGGAAGCCGAGGAAAGAGCCGTCAATCCCCGTCTGACTCCCAGAGGACCAGAGCTCTCTCTCCACGTGGCCTTGCTGAATGCTGTGTCCTTCTGAGCGGGCTCCTCGCGTGATGCTAGGGGGGTTCACTCCTACTGAGCGGGCTCCTTGCGTGGTGCTAGGGGGGTTCATTCCTACTGAGCGGGCTCCCCGCGTGGTGCTAGGTCTCCCTGTGGAGCTCCCAGAGGGGTTCACGTTAGCAGTGACAGGTTTTGGAAGTGGTGTGGCTCCCCCTCCATCTTCCTTACCGCGGTTTCTTTCTATCTCCAGGAGCAGCTCTCGGTGCAGAGCTTCACTGCTGTCGTCCTGCTGAGAGCAGGAGGAGCGCACAGTGATGTTCTGGATCTCAGACATCCGAGAAGTGGGCCTTCTACTCAGAGGCTCCAACTGCTCAGGAGGCAGAGAGGAAGCTCCTCCTTCTTCTTCTTCTCCCAGACATTGTCTTCTCGCCGTTTCACAACGATACATGTCTGCTGCTAAAAGAACACTGCCTCTGCTGCTCGCCTCTGGGAAAGGCGTTGCTCTGTTGACAGAGGTCTCTGAGGCCATGGAGACAGCACTGCTGCTACCGCTCGGCATCCCAACATCTTTCTGGAGGAGCTCAAACAGATGCCTGGCGGGGATCTCCCCACTAAGAAAGGATGTGTCCTCCACGGCAGCCTTCAGCTCATCCGGAGGACCAGATGGCGTTTGAATATACCTCTCCACGCTACCTGCTCCATCCCTGGAGAGGTGGCTATGCAACGGCTTGACACCAGCATGGACTGTCGCTGTCAAGCGGCCTTTGGCTGATTTGCCGGTCTCGTCCCCTGGTGACATACTGTGCTCAGACAGAGAGCAGTAGCTGCTGCAGCTCTCTGTGTCCTCTGATAGGACGGTGGCTTGTGCCAGAGGGTGCTGGGAGAGCGAGCCACGGACAGAGGCCTGAGAGGTAGTGCCACGGTCAGAGGCCTGAGAGGCAGTGCCACGGTCACGGGGAGTGAAGAGAAGTCTCTCTGATGCAACAGACATGTCTGGAAATTCCCTGAAAGACGGCATTCACACAAAACTCAACGGTTGCCTCTTGAGGTACATGGGTGCAGATTCATTGACGACACGTTCAAATATAAAATGACGATTTCATAACTCTGTAATACTTACCTTAAAGGGGCAAATTCTAAGTCAGTTTGTTGAAAAAGGGAATACTCTGTGAAGTTGTGTTGGGAGTTTGATGGTCGTAATGGAAGGGCAGGGGAAAGTTGACTATCTTGGAAATCTAATGACAAAAACAACGTCAACATTGCTTCATTACACTTCAAACTAAAAACTAAAATGCCACAACATGTTATACACTTAAAAATAAGGTTACACTTATCAGCAAAATATCCAAAACGTAACAAATTTTGAGATTGATAAATTTTTTTTGTGCTTTGTTAAATAAAAAGAGTAAACTACCTAGCTGTAGTAGACTCCTACCGCCTAATTGTTGAGGGTCCCATTCAGTACGTGGTGGCCTAGAATGTATTGGATGCTGACTGGCACTGTGCTGGGTCTCATTCTCCATGGATGTCTGTCCGAATAAGTGGCTTTTGTCCTCTTCTGCTGGGAGCTCAAGAAATGACTCCGTCCTCTGAAGAAGCAAAACAAAACGACAGAATATTAGATTGTGGTGCAGTTCTGTTAGAGGGAGTTGCTTTGTTCACGTTTATACTACAGTAGTTTAAAATGCTTCTTTCTGCAACTTACAACCCAGTATAATATAGCTCAGTGTTACACAGTGTAGATGGTCTTTGGTTGCCTGGGATACCTTGCTTAACATTACTAATTATAACGTAACGCAACAGCTGTCAGGACACAGGCCAGAGCACGCTAGATAGATGTAAATCTCACATTTTTATCAGGAGAAAATGGGTTGCTGGGAACGATAGGAAGTTCCACCGAGTAAAACGTATAGCTATATTTAAAATAATTCATGAACTATCGTCAGCAACGTGACTTAAGAACAAACAAGCTAACACTAACTGATGCAAGGATACTTAGCGTTACTGATCCTGGCCTTGGCTAACATAAAGTCTTCAGCTAACGACGGTGCACTAACGTTAGCCGTCTAGCTAGCAATTTAGCAGAGGAATTTCGCTCTGTTGTCAAAACTATGAATAGGTTGCCAGATAAAAGCTTAAAGAATGTATTTGATTTGTCCACTAGTATGATATGTAGGAACAGGACAACTAGCCAGCGAATGTTAAGTACCTCTTGATATTCCATGTTGTTGTTGTTGTTGTTGTGTTGAAGCAACGCCAAGCCAGGCAAGCGCGCTTCCGATCAGTTTAAGTTTGTATCCATGAAGCCTTCGTTGCTAGGAGGTTAATGCCCCGCAAACTTGGGCGGGGAATTTGAAAAAAAAGGTCGCCAAACAACAACCATGCAATCGGGATTTGGGCGGCAACGATTTGCAAACTCTACAAAGTACAAAACAGGAACACGTTTGACAGTTATAATTTATAGGCAAATTAACAGTAACGTTATCTCATTTAAACAACTGGCAATAAATATTTGTGGTTTTCCTAAACTACCCTTGTTAATTTTTTTGAGTACTTTTGGACGTCACTTTGGGTAAAAGTCATGCGTTTGTATGGAAGCCCATAAGGGACTTTATTAAAATGAAAATGAAAACTTGAAAATGCAAATGCAATTCAACAATAGCATTATCCCTTTCTACATTTGTATGTGTTATTTGAGACAAAATGTAAATGAAAATGCAATAATACCATTTGCATTTGCATTTTCAAATGCTTCAATGGGCATTCTGTGTCAATATTCAAATTCAAATGCAAAAGCTGTTTGACGTTACATTTTCAAAGCCCTACCCCGCCACAGAGCGGGCAATATTCAAATTTTAATTCAAACTTGAAAATTAAAATGCAATATAGAAAATGTATCCTCATTTTCCATTTGTACAAGCATCATTTATGTCACGAATGAGTTTGAATATTGACACAGAATGCCCATTGAAGCATTTGAAAATGCAAACACAAATGGAATCATTGCATTTTCATTTACATTTTGTCTCAAATTACACATACAAATGTGGAAAGTGATAATGCTATTGTTGAAATGCATTTGCATTTTCAAGTTTACATTTTCATTTGAATAAAGTCCCCTTATGGGCTTCCATACGTTTGCTAAACAAACAATTAGCAATACAAAAAGGCATTGAAAGTAGCCTATCATCACCACCAACACACAGATGTCCTAAAGCAGGGTTTGCTCAATTAGTGACTTTAATTTCGCATAATGTAAAAAGAAATCCAACTATTATTGTTTCAAAAAGAGATGCGATTAGTGACTTTAATTTTGCAGCTGTAAAAAACAAAATTATTTCAGTTTGCAAAAGGGGTGCGATTTGTGAGCCTGATTTGGACACGAAACTGAACCTTTCCGGACATAGCAACTTTGAAAAGAGCGGTGGATCACATGACAAGTTATTTACGTTCAGTACGTTTCGTTTACGGTAAGTACACGAGCGTTCACGGAAAGAAACCAGGAAACGAAATTTAACAATCGGTTTCACACGACCTCTGTTCCAGCCCTTTAAAATAAGAAGTACGCAGTAATATATTTGCTTTTCAAACACTAACTTTTCACAAAAATGTCAGAGAAAAAGACACCAGGTGAGAACAAAAATAAACTGATTCATTTTTTGAAATTCTAATAACGTTAGCTAAGTTAGCCACTGTCCCTCTGACGCATTGCTAAATATCAACATTTTCGTCTTCCCCTTTGTTTATCATTAGACTTTCTACAATATCCTGCGAATTCTAGAGTCATGCGTACCCACGTGAGTAAAATTTAAGCCAGTTCGTTTATCCAGACCCTGGAATATTGAGATTGGAGCTCAAGATATAACTTGTGGTATAAATAGAACTTTGTGATTTTGTTTGCTTGGCTATCATTATGTGTCATGCCTATTTTTAAAAGCCTGCCTTGTGTTATAACTTATACATATACATTTACACACACACTCTCACTGTTAAGTTCCTAACCCCTGCCTGTGTGTCAAAGTATAATATACATGAGTTCTATCCACAACATCTGCTAGAATAAAGGTGTTGAAATCAGAGGTTGGTGTGTGAGTCAACGGCTACATTGTACTTGTAATTTAAATTCCCCAACTCCACTGTTGGCTGCTTAAGATGGAAACCTGATTGCTTGGTGATGAAGGGAGGGAACGAGTAGAGAGGAACGGCCTTAAATGGAGTTTGGAGTGTTATTGGTCATAGTTCTGACTGGACTAACTTTTCTTTGTTTTGTTTTTATTCAGGAAACTATGGTAGATTTAATAAGTGGACGGGCCACTCCAGGCACCTTAATAGACGCAATGAGCTTTGGCTTGCTTGGTAAGGCATTTTCATCACATTCTCTATCTGTGCATCACACTCGTATATCTGTTCAAACTAAGCTACACATAGAAATGTAGTTAACGAAAGCAGCCATAAAAATGCATACGCAAACCTTTTTACTTTTTTTTTTTTTTTTTGGTTCTTGTGATATGGATGATACAATGGCAGTAGTTAAATTTCTTTGTTTAGGTTGATTTCATTTTAGCATAGCCTGAATTAGTATTTCTCTATTTCATAGAAGAATGTGGGATGGTCTTCCCTCAGTGATAACAAAGAAAAAAACTTTTTTTTTTGTCCTTTCCGAACATGATTTAATAGCAGACATACAATGTTCATAGAGCACGCTCACAATACTTTAAGGCCCTTGAAAGCCCGATGGAGGATTCAGAAATTGCGGAAATGGCTTGGAGTTTTTCTAGTTAGATGAGGAATTGAAAATAGAGCCAGATAAGAGACATAGACATAGCTGTATAAGAGACAGTCTTAAGTCACAAAAAGTCATTCAAAAAATCTAATTTGAAACCAGGCTTACTATATTGGAATTGGATAAACTGTTAAGACACACACAGTTTAGATTATAAGTGTGTGTAGTAGAGCAAGTCAAACAACCAACTCCTTGGATTCATTCTTTTTGTCTCAGTTGCATCCTCGTTCATATAATCGGTTTTCTATTTTACAGGTTCAGAATTTGTCACGCCCTTTATGAGTGCATATGTTAATGAATATTTGGACGATGACGATGAAGACTGTTATTACGAGGGAGGGAAATGGAAAGATCCGAGACCCAATCGTATTTTGTCAAGAAATATTTTTGGGCATGGAGCGTTAGCTCCCCACCCGAATATAAAACAATTGACTTCAGAGGTGATCAAAATGTCCCTGATAAAACTATTTTATTCTTTGCTTATTGAGGTGTTAGACTATTTTAAGTATCTCTCTTCTCTTTTCTCGAAGGAAGCAGAACAGCATGCCAGAGAATTAATAGAAGAAGAGGAACGACAGAAGAGTAAAGCTGAGAAAAAAAAGAAAAAGAAAATGGTGGGTGCTTCATGTCATAGATTTTATATCTAAATTAAAGTATATTATATTTTATTAACTAAATGGTGGGTGCTTCATGTCATAGATTTTATATCTAAATTAAAGTATATTATATTTTATTAATTAAATGGTGGGTGCTTCATGTCATAGATTTTATATCTAAATTAAAGTATATTATATTTTATTAACTAAATGGTGGGTGCTTCATGTCATAGATTTTATATCTAAATTAAAGTATATTATATTTTATTAACTAAATGGTGGGTGCTTCATGTCATAGATTTTATATCTAAATTAAAGTATATTATATTTTATTAACTAAATGGTGGGTGCTTCATGTCATAGATTTTATATCTAAATAAAAGTATATTATATTTTATTAACTAAATGGTGGGTGCTTCATGTCATAGATTTTATATCTAAATTAAAGTATATTATATTGTATTATCCTCTCTGTTACCAATTGGAGTCCTTATTAATTTTGAGTGTTTTGATTGAAATATTGTATTTTGAAAATAAAAATGTTCTTAATTTCCAACAGCGACAAAAGGAAAGAAAACGATATGAGAAGGAGAATGCTATTCAAGATAAAAATGTTCCTGTAAGTACAATCACCTAGTCGGATTCTTTGAAATATACACATTTGGTATATTTCTTTGTAAATATCAATCGAGTATATTTCTGTATCTGCCTTAAGGATAAGGAGCCTGAAATGTCAATATCTTCAGAAAATCAAGGAGGTAGTCATAATGTCCTGAGTATCAAAGAAGTTAACCAATCACATGATCCCGGGCCTGGTGGAACCCCAAGCCAGCCACATGACCCTGAGAAGAGGAGTGTTTGTAGTGAAGATGAGGATGAGGTGGATGAGTTTAATGATGACAAAGTAGCTAGTGAAACCGAGGTTTGTAATTTAATTACATTTTTCTTCTTCATGTAAGCCAACATCTACCATCTGCATACAGTGAAGTTACAATGTTTTTTTTAATTCGTCATCTGTGATCTTTTGTAGGAGTTGGATATGGGTAGTAGCTTTGTTTCTACTGTTGCTTCTATTGCCAAGAAAAGACTTGATCAGAAGCCTAAGTTGGAGAGAAAGAAAATTTCAACCCAACTGCAACCACCTGTGGGTCAAAATAAATTCTTACAAGCTGAAGACAAAAATTATAGTTCGGCTAAACCACCTCCTGAAAAAAATCATAATTCCTCTGGCCAACAACCTGTGGAGAAAAAACATTCAGAGGTATTTTTAGACACCAAATAGACAAAGTTATTATTTGCACAAGGTCCACAGTATTTTGGAGGGGAATGTTGTACTTATTTATTTTGCATTCAGGTGCACACTTTTCGAATGTCTCATTATACCACAGACAACATGACTAACTTTTTGTCATAACAGAACCCTAGCCCTAGCCTTGGCCCTGGCAGTCGTCAATTGACAGTTCTACTTCTCGCTGACAGGCTCAGAGATTCCGAATAGGTTAGGTGACGAATGGTAGCTTTGCTAACGCTAGCTATGGATCATTCTTTTCTAACAGTGTTTCCACCGTTTTTGGCAAAGTCGTTGAGGGAGAGTGGGTTTGTCGCCTATAATTGTGCTTTTCAGCAAAAGGGATTTAGGCAAGGGACTTTGTAACAGGATAGGTAATCTAGCTAAGTAATCAGTACTACTAGCCAACCTTTGCCAACGTCCAGTGAAGCAGAGTTTGCAAGGCAGACATTATTATTATTATTATTATTATTATTATTATATATTAACTACACCTTTTTTTTGTTTTGTTTTTTCTTCCCATAATTTGTTGTCACATAACGTTTATGCTTATTTTGTTTGTGAGCGGGTGAAGAGTAGTTATAGTGTCACAGTTACCCAAACGTCATCAAATTGGGTTTCACGTTTGAAGTAAACAAACAGAATGCTGTACAAATTCACTGTGGTTATGTAATGGGTAATCATTGCCGGATTACATTTCCCATGTGGCCCACTGCCATTTGGACATTAGATGAATTACATATTAGAGGGAAATAGGCTGTACACAACCAGTAATGATTTTCTGTTGTAGATGCAGGAAGATTCCGAGGATCTTGTTGAGAAAAGTACAGAGCTTGCCTGTGAGTTTTAACTCATGAATATTACCTTGGAATCATTTTGAAGCATATTTTTACAGTTTATAATAAATATCAGTGATATAAATGTAGTCAGTTATAGTTGTACATCTATAGAACCAGGCTAACAGGTAGACAATCGTTTCCCCCCAATCTCAGTAATTGGAAACCAGTATGCTGCCCATGGACATCTCGAGGTGGCAGTAACCTTCTTCACTGATGCCATCAAGTTCAATCCCAGGGAATATAAGTGAGAAAATACATTTTGAATTGTCATCCAACTCTCTTGCTGTAAGATTCCCCTTGTGTTTCATTGTTGGTGACCAATTTTTCCTGTTTTTTTAAGGTTGTTTGGAAACCGTTCGTTCTGCTATGAGAAGCTTGGGCAGTATGAGAAGGCTTTAGTGGACGCGGATCTCGCCCTTGTAATGGAACCCAACTGGATAAAGGGCTTATTTAGAAAAGGCAAGGCGCTGACTGGGCTTAAGGTAAATTCCTTCCCTGTTTCTAACTACGGCCACATGAAATGAGTCTTTCCGTTTTCATATTAAAGTCTTGGTGAAATGTTGATAGCTGGCCTTAATCCCAGGGAGTTAATGCCTCCCTATATAGTATCTTGTTCCCTGCCTCAAATGCAAAGAGGCAAATGGACTTCGTACACTGTTGAAATGTGGGCTTAACAACCATAGCAACCAGACTGTTGTTAAAGGGATACTTCACCGATTGTTTTAAACAATATATGTTGGTGTTTTGGCTAAATTAAATAAGTATATTGAACAAGTTTGGGTCACAGGATCAATGTAAATGGTATTTAAATGGTTAATTCATTGTAGACCAAAGTGCCAATCGATCATTGCTCAAAGCAAATTTAGAACCAGCAAACGCTCTCCCGGCTGAAAACGGTGGTAGTTAAAAAAAATTCAAGAAGGACTCCCAATGACGCAATAGAGTAATTTTCTCAACTCGTTAGACATTCTGCTGTTTGATTGATAAATGACGATACAAATTTACAACATTGGTATCTGATGGAAAACATGTCAAAAGATCGAAAGTCGCTTTAAAGAGAACTACATACAGTCTGACAATGTTGACTTAAGCCATTAAACCAATGTGTTCGTTCTACTGTTGTATTTCTACGTCCGTGTTCCTGATCTCTCAGAGGTACTATGAGGCTGCTCTGGTCTATGCAGAGGTGCTGAGGTTGGATGGATCATGTCAAGATGCTGCCCAGGAGCTTAGCAGGGTTCAGGCCTTCCAACTAATGGTAAAGCACAGTCTTTAATGTCATTTTAAATTACTATAAATAATACAACTTAATGTATAGTGAATAGAGTATAAACAATACAGCATCATGCATAAACAATACAACATCATGTGTAGTGACTCATACATAAACAAAACAACATAATAGTGTGATGTATAAACAACACAACATAATATATAAACAGTATAACCTAATACAGCATAATGCATGAACAATGCAACATGTATAGTGAATCATGTATAAACAAAACAAAATAATTGTGAATCATGTATATGCAACACAACATGATGTATAGACTATACAGTATTGTGAATCATGTATCTTGGCTGTCTGTGTTCCTGTAGGAGATGGGATTTACTTTGGAGCAAAGTGAAGAAGCCTTGAGAACCCATGCCACTTTTGAAGAAGCCCTCGACGCCCTCTCTGGTAGCGAAGGTGAACAATACAGCCTGTCAAATCAAGTATTTGAAGTTCATAACTTATACTCAATAATACAAAGTTATAGTATGTAACTAGCTTTTGTCCCATAGGCTAACTTGTGGTAAACTTGTATCAAACTGTTGTTTACTCCTCTGGGGTTTAGAATTTAATTCCGTTAGTCTGTCCTATGGCCCTGTGGATTGTTTATGTATTTATATGTGTTTATTTGTTTTCTGTTTAGTCGGGCATTCCGGTGTTGACAAAGCGCAGGAACCCTTGGCAGAGGAGTGGGAAACTGTCATCATTCCGAAGAGAGAGCTCGGAGCTGCCAGTCAGACTCGAGCTACATCCAACTCCCCCACCCCTCTGAAAACAAACGGGTTTAAACAGTAAGACACCATCTGAATACAACTCCCCCCACCCCTCTGAAAACAAATGGGTTTAAACAGTAAGACACGATCTAAATCCAACTCCCCCACCCCTCTGAAAACAAACGGGTTTAAACAGTAAGACACCATCTGAATACAACTCGCCCACCCCTCTGAAAACAACCGGGTTTAAACAGTAAGACACCATCTAAACCCAACTCCCCCCACCCCTCTGAAAACAACCGGGTTTAAACAGTAAGACACGATCTAAATCCAACTCCCCCCACCCCTCTGAAAACAAATGGGTTTAAACAGTAAGACACGATCTAAATCCAACTCGCCCACCCCTCTGAAAACAAACAGGTTTAAACAGTAAGACACCATCTGAATACAACTCGCCCACCCCTCTGAAAACAAACAGGTTTAAACAGTGAGGAGAAGTGGCTGGGCCTCTTTAGTTTACCATTGTTTGCACCATCTTACTTTGATGCCATTACAGCATTCCTGTAGATGGGATTAGTCAAATACTGTGTAATAATAATAATAATAATACAAGGTATCTCTTCTTTTTTCAAAGGCAGCTTTTCCCTGTCTGGGTGGGTTCTGTGATGCCTGGTTTAACTGAGCCAGGACTCCACAGTGTTTTCAGCAGGTAACAGTTTAACACCTAACAGTGCTCCAGTGTTCCCCCTTATCATACCAGCCTCAACCTCCTCTCATCTGGTGGCTGTGTTGGGGCCTCAATGCATATGGGCATAGGGGCGGCTGTGGCTCAGGAGGTAGAGTGGGTCGTCCACTGATCCTAGGGTTGGCGGTTCGATCCCCAGATCCTCCTGTCCATGTGTCGAAGTGCCCTTGAGCAAGACACTGAACCCCGAGGTGCTCCCGATGTAGAGGCAAGCGATGTAGAGGCAGCTCCTCCACCATTGGTGTGTGTGAGTGTGTGAGTGTGTGGGTGAATGAGTGTGTGGGTGAATGAGAGGCAACACTGTAAAGCACTTTGTTCCATTCCGGTTGCAAAGCGCTAATTTACCATTTACTGTACATACACTGTATACATACGTATGAATGCAGTCCATTACCATTTACCATATACTGTACATACACTGTATACATACGTATGAATGCAGTCCATTACCATATACTGTACATACACTGTATACATACGTATGCGTATATATACACAGATACTGACTCGGTGAACATACACACTTTTTAGTCAAAGACATAACTTTTTATTTTAGCTGATAGGTTGACACCCCTGTAGTTGAGAGAGTAGACTGCTGTATTCTGAGGTCGTTGTTTTGTCTTTCTGTGCTCCTCCCAGAGCCGGAGTTGTCCACAGTATCAGGACGTTGCCTGAGCAGCAGTGTGCCTTCATCCACTACACCAGTAAGGAGGACTGTGAGAGAGCCATCCAGCTTCTTAATGTATGTCTGACCAAACACTCTTCAGCCATTCTCATGAGGTGAAAGAAAAGGGCATTGTGAAGTGAAGTAGACACTTTCAAATTTACATGGGAAGAAATGCACATGATGTGAATAGGAAGAGTTCACGTCTTTACCCTACAGTGGAGGTACTGTAGCTAGTTAATGCTGTTCTTACCTGAGTAGAGGTAAGATACTGTTTTCCAAGGTCAAACATTGGTGGGCCTTAAATCTCCTGTTGTTGTTGTTGTTGGACAGGGCAGGGTAGTGGGAGGGGCTTGTCTGTCCGTTCGTCACCCCACTAACATCCACACCAACCTGGGCGTGTCCTCTTCGGCCGTCACGGAACTTCCTATCAGAGACCATCTCGCTACGTGAGTACAGGGCATCCCACCCACCTGCTCGTGTTGCCAGGTTTGAACTCAACTGGAGCCTGCTTTTTATTAGGAAATGTTTACTGTGTATCAGTTAGAGTGGACGATGTGGGTTTGGGGCTTGAATTGCCGTTCAAGAATCCTTCACTACAGCTCCGTACAGCAAATGTATATGGACCTTAGTATAAGATACTTAATATGTATGTTAAGCTGTGTTTCATCATAAGCTTGAGATGATTACAGGCTGTTAAGTTTAAGTTGTCCACCACGTAAGCATTGCTGCATTCAGAAACCACACAGTCATTTCTCTTAAGCTATGACATCCATTCTGTTTTTGGGTTCTGTTTGACTTACTGTATCTGAATGTATTGTGCGTCACTTTGGTCAGCTGAGCTTGTTTCAAAAGTACTCTAAACACAAACATTACTTGGTTTGTTTTCCTCGTCTGAAGCAAGAAGAAGAGTGTGGGGAAGCAGAAACAGGAGTGTTACTTCTGGAGGACCAGCGGCTGTGTGAAGAGAGAGAGATGTACCTTCCTACATCTCCCAGAGAGCAGGGGCATCGAACTGGACAAACTGCCGGTCAGAATGGTGGAGCGGTGAGAGAGAGAGAGCGAGAGCTAGCTAGTAGGCCGTGACACTGTCCAAAACACTAGTGGTCCAAAACGCTATTGCTGTTGCACTACCCTAACACTATATAAAAGGGATCTACACTATAACTTATATCTTTAGTCAAATTTATCTGGAGGAATAGACCCAGTAAAAAGGAATATACCGACGATTCAATGTCTGTTTGGTCATGGATTTTACCCATCTTAATCTCACATTAATCTACTCAGTTAAAAATAGTTTACCTTTTAAAGCTTAAAGCATGTTACTTAGGAAATTACTGAATGAACCTGGAAATGGGTGTTTTTGACCAAATAGTAGTTAAAAAACACTGTTAATATGAGTGCAGTACACAGACTGCGTTGTGTTTTGAATGTTATGATGTTTGAAGGTTTTACACTGTTTTAATGAAACATGTATCTCTTACTCTTTATCTACAACTCTTTGGACCACCTGACTTGGACCTTTTTTGTTTGTTTGTTTTTCTCTTGCTCTCTTCATGCAACAATGTGAAATCATTGGGAGTGACATGTTTTGTGGTTGACGACCACTAGATGACAGTGTTTCAGTAAACTTCAAGTCTTAAGGAGACTGTGCAATCATTTGTAATTTTTCTACCTCTTGTTTCATTAAATAATTATTTCATAGTGGTTTATAGTATGTCCCTTCTTTGAAATTGTAACGTGTATACTCTAACAATGCAGAAAGGCTTTGTATGCCATACAAGTGCTCCATGCTATAAAGAAATTAAACTTGATACCATGACATATTATATATTTACGGTTGTTTTGAATTCAAATGCATTGACCTGCTATAAAAAAAATGACATGATCTTTGGTTTGTATCTTATAAACCAATTCTTTAGGAATTCCCACGTCCGTAGCTTTCACAGATTGGTAGATATGAAAATATAGGGCGGTGGTGAAAAACTAGCTGTGGCAATAGAGGAGTGTTGATGCAGAATACCCCAAACTTCCTAGTTATTATTATTATTGTAATTTAAATTTAAGAATGTAGTTGTTTGTCAGAGAGACTCAGCCATAGACCATAATTTATAATGTACCATTTATTTTGTTGACATAAATCTGACATTTTTTTGTTTTGTCATTCTGTGGCTCTGTATCACAGGACTTTACATTAGCTGCATGTCACACTGTTCTCGTGTCGCACAGGATCTTTATTCCTCAGCCTAGAGCAGAGTCAAGCAGTTACTAAAGTCCTTTGCTGTGGCACCTGTTATGAAAACATTTTCTATTATTAAATTATCTATGTTGTAGTGTAAATTCCACGATCTAGCTTGAAGAAGAAAACAGTGACTTTTCAGAACGGAGAAGAATTCAGTGGGTTGTACAGTAATGATTTAACAGAATTCAGTGGGTTGTACAGTAATGATTTAACAGAATTCAGTGGGTTGTACAGTAATGATTGAACAGAATTCAGTGGGTTGTACAGTAATGATTTAACAGGATGTCTCTCCTTCTCTGGGTTAATTTGGCTGTTGGCATTCCTTTCAAAGTCCCTTTGATCTGTGTGAGACTCCTTTACAGCGAATAAAGGGGCCAGAACACACACAAACATGAACTGTGATTGAACTCAGCAGCGGTATAGTGGTACAAAAAAACAGACTATGTTTAATCACGCCGATGTGCTTGGCTTTGCCTGGCTACAATATAAAGCCATGCCAATGTAGACAGAGAGAGATAAGAGGGGAAAGTTTACACGTCGGTTGGAAGCCCTGCCGCCTTTCTACTTGCCCAGACAATGTCAATCCCCCTGCTTCACTAAAACAAATAGGAGTAAGAGTCACTGTTGCTTTTTTAAACCTTTTATCGTTTTTGTATCTTTAAAGGCCTATTAGGGGAGTGGAGAACAAGTAAGCCTAATGACTCAAATTCTCCCACAGTCTTGCCTTCATGCCGGCATAATATTTATTTATTTTTTTAACATGATTATGGAGTAAAGGTCTTCAGGTGGAGAATGTGATGTTGTGAAGTAGATTGAGTTTTACAGGGAAGGCATTTTTTTAAAATGGATTTGATAATACAGCTGAGTCATTTTTTTAAAAGCGCTTTTGTCCATCTTACCAAAATGGCTCCTAAACTTAGCTGCTATTTTTATAAACTCGTGCTTAATCTTGAAAAATATTTTACATTTCCCTGTCCCATTCTAACAGAGCTCCAGATGCTGTCTGAACAAAGTGCTGTTTCTTAACGTGAGAAAGACTAAACTATTATATTTTGCATTTTTGATCTTTTTGGTCAAGAAAGGCGTCTATTCAAACAATCCTGTACAGAGCACTGCTAAACAGGGCCTCTGAAGACCCATCCATTAAGATGACTACTAAACATTGTTCTCTGGTTTCTTTGGCCAAAGGGTTGAACATTATGGAAATCCTTTGCTTTTAGAACGACCAGATAATGTCCATTCTTATGATACAATTGCACTACAAGATGTGATCTTGTTACCCTTTTTGTTGACTCTTCTGAACATCTATTTGTCACAGTGAGCGAGGTTGGCCTTTCCGCTTAGCCAGTGGAGAAGGCAGTAACCCAATTAAGGGCTGAGTGATTACCTGCTTTCATTTAGCTTGTTTGCATGGAGGTTAATTTCCATACTGAAGATAAAGGAAGTGGGAGGCTTTTTTTGTTTGGAGAACATCTCAGCAATAGGGGGGGAGCATGGATTCTTTTGTTACTGGGGTAAAAAATACAACCAGCTATTGTGAATAGTATAATGGTCCTTTTATGTGGCATATGCATGGTTTTGGAAGATGTAGTAATATGAATAACCTCTTCCATATGGAAATCAAGTAATGGTTTTGATATAATGTGTTTGTGAATGCTTGCACAAAAGCTTAGGAGAATGATGTGGTTTCTAGTTTATGCGGTAGAGTTTATGAAGTTTAACAGGAGGAGAAGAAAGGGGAAAAAACGTGGTCATGTCTTTGTTGTCTGGTGGTAAATGTCAAGTGAATATTTTTTTTATCTCATAAATGTTTATGTTTCTCAGGATTCTATGCTAGCAATTTATAATTATGTCCTGACATTCTCACAGGCATACAAGAGGAGAGAAAATTTGAGTTATGCTGTAAGATAAACAAAAAGACTGCTGTCTTTGAACCAACAGTGCATGTTGAGGATTGCATATCTGAACTTGATTTTACAGGTTCACATATGTATGTGGTTTTTATACAGTGTGAGAGAAGGGTTGTTTTGTCCTGGCTGTGGGTTTGTGTGTAAAATCATTTAGAGCTGTATCATGTTGCTGTGTAGTATTTGCTTACCTAAAGGAAACGGGTTACTGATAAGTTTAAACATGTACATCTTTCCATGCTGCAAGTACATACGTATTTGTATAGACATGCATTTCTTCTACACAGTGCACCTTTCACACAAAATTCGCTCAGAAAATATGTTTTTTCTAAAGACCGTATTTCATCGATTGTTCAACAAGTTCATATTCCCCTGTTTGTTCTTTTTCTTTTGTCGTCCGTTCTCCTCAAAGCCCGTTGATTAAACTGAACACACTGTCACCGTTAATCTCCGCCGTGGTTCCGTGGACGGTGATCTATGGCAGGAGACGTTTGTAATATAAGGGTGTCCTCCAGGCTGACAGCTCTCTGCTTCCTGTCAGCCTGCCAGCCTGTTTCCTCAGATAGCCGGTGTTGCTGTCAGAGGAGGGTCAGCTATGGAAAGCTCTGCCGTTTAATTAGGAGCACCAGCCAGGTCTGGGCTTAGGATAGATTAGATTGCCTGATGTGAATGATTACCCCTTACATAAAACAAATGGTATCTCCATGAATCAGGTACAGGTATGGGACATTGACTTTTTCAATAATTGAAGATACGACATAGTACAATTGCTGTTCTGTTGTTTATGTTTTGCATATCATTTACTAAAGTACTAGTTTTTTTTTTCTTCCTTTTGATGTTTATACGATCTATAAAAATGGAAATTCCACACTATTACAATATATAATCAGCCTATAAAGGGTTCTTATAAAGATATTTTGATCTTTAGAGATTTCCTCCTGAAACTCGGTTTGACCCTCTGGGCTGCTCGACTTAGCTAAATTGTTGTCATAGCAACACTACCCGCAGCCTAGGTGCTATCGTGACGATGTGACATCATGGTCTGATGTGACACTGGAGTTCTGCTCTCTGGGGACCACTCTCTTCTTCTCTGACCTAGAATGTAGAGCGGCTAGTTTTTTGGACCCAAAATGTTTTTTGTCCAATAGTATTTGGTTCTGCTATAGAATAATTTAGCAGGTATATATATTTGCAGGTAAATACTCCAGTTGCTGTTTTGGGAACATTATTATCGGTCAAAGGTTAATGTTGACCATCATCTAACTAGTGGTTCTGTGTGTATGAATAGGGTTAGGGTTAGGGATAAGGCCTGCTGCAAGACACCCTCATCTCCCCCGTTCATCATTAAGAGGTTTTCTACATCCCTTAGGAAGTATCAGAGGCATGCACACACAAAGGCCATTTGTCACGAGATATTCTTACCCATCTAATTTGATATCTAATTTAACCCCAGGCTGGCTAACAGGTATTTTCTCGTGGTATGTAGTAATGTAAAGCGAGATGCGCTGTGAGAAATGAGGGCTCTCTCCTGCTGGCGGGCTCCCTGGGTGTGCGGAGGCTGTGGAGTCATCCATTCTGCCCGTTGTAATGAACTTCCCCTAGGGGGGGGGTCTGATCCCGGAGCCTGGGCACCTCCGTCACAGAAAGACGCCTTCAGCTCTGGAGCGATTCATTACCTCTGAAATGTGAGCTTTTGTTCTCCCTCCCTTCTTTGGGAAGCTCATTAATCTTGGACGGGCCTGTTCCTGGCATGCAGTCCAGGTAGAGCTTAGGTAATTACAGTTAATCACCTTTCAGACATGCACGCGCTCGGCTGGCCTGGGCACTAGAGAGGCTTCTCCTCAGCGCTGGAGGAACATCTGCTCTGCTGTCTTCTTCTTTTTCTCTCTCTTTCCTTCCCTCTATCTCTCACTCTCTCTCTGCCTATTTCACCCTCTCTTTTTCAGTCTCTCTATCTCTACCCACCTCCCGCTCTCTCTGTTCACTTATTTTCCCTCTCTCTATCTCACTCTTTTTTTTCCTCACTCTCTCTTTCTCCCTATATCTTCCTCTCTTTTTGTCACTCTTTTTTAAACTACCCCCATCTATCTTCCTCTCTCCCTTTTTCTCCCTCCACCTCCCTCTTTCTTTTTGCTCTCCCTCTGTCCGTAGCTCTCCCTCTGTCCGTAGCTCTACTTCCCAGCTGCACAGATACATTCAGGGATTTGACTTTATCAAACTGCCATTTTCATCTTAGTTTAAAGTTTTCCTCTTAGTTTAATGTTATAAATTTTTTTGTTTAAGGTCTTAGTATAAAGTGTTAGTATTTTCCTCTTTAGTGTAAAGTGTTAGTATTTTCCTCTTCAATGTAAAGTGTTAGTAGTTTCCTCTTCAATATAAAGTGTTAGTATTTTCCTCTTTAGTGTAAATTGTAAGTATGTTCCTCTTCAATTTAAAGTGTTAGTATGTTCCTCTTCAGTGTAAGTATGTTCCTCTTCAATTTAAAGTGTTAGTATGTTCCTCTTCAGTGTAAGTATGTTCCTCTTTAGTGTAAGGTGTTAGTATGTTCCTCTTTAGTGTAAGTATGTTCCTCTTCAATTTAAAGTGTTAGTATGTTCCTCTTCAGTGTAAGTATGTTCCTCTTTAGTGTAAGGTGTTAGTGCCCTGTAATGTGTTACCTCGTCAGTTTGGCAGTGTCACCTCGTTATTACAGATTCCTGTTCACCTGCCACATATGATGATGATTAACGGACGACCCAAATGAGAGCAGGGTTTGTATGTGCAGCACAAAGAGACCATACCATGTCTCTTCCCTTGGCAGAACAGGGAAACTGCACGCCCTTCCACTTTCAAAACACATGCAAAAACCCTTAAAGTCTTGTTGACTCCGAGTTGCAATCTGTAAAAACAGTTAATGTTGATGATTATTATTATGATATATACTAATACAGCAGCGCACCCCATATAAAGTAGGTGACTCAGTTTGACTAATCTACGGTCCTTTCTTCTCTCCCTCTCTTTGATGATAGTAAGCCTCTAACAGGCCTCTGTTCTGTGTGTGCCTTTTGGACAGAAACGTGTGGTAATGATGGTGATTGAAGTTGTTAGCGTCCCTCCCCTCCGGGGTAGTGTTGAAAGGGAGAGCAGAGTTAGGGCATCATCATGTTTATCTAACGCCAGTCTGAGATGAAAGCCTTTGGACAGGAGAACGTCCTGCAGTGAGGAGTATATCTGTAAAGAACCTCCTGCAGTGAGGAGTATATCTGTAAAGGAGGACCTCCTGCAGTGAGGAGTATATCTGTAAAGGAGGACCTCCTGTAGTGTGGAGTATATCTGGAGGACCTCCTGCAGTGAGGCGTATATCTGGAGGACCTCCTGCAGTGAGGAGTAGATATGTAAAGAACCTCCTGCAGTGAGGAGTATATCTGTAAAGGAGGACCTCCTGTAGTGAGGAGTATATCTGTAAAGAACCTCCTGCAGTGAGGAGTATATATGTAAAGGAGGACCTCCTGCAGTGAGGAGTATATCTGTAAAGGAGGACCTCCTGCAGTGAGGAGTATATCTAGAGAACCACCTGCAGTGAGGAGTATATCTAGAGAACCACCTGCAGTGAGGAGTATATCTAGAGAACCACCTGCAGTGAGGAGTATATCTAGAGAACCACCTGCAGTGAGGAGTATATCTGGAGGACCTCCTGCAGTGTGGAGTATATCTGGAGGACCTCCTGCAGTGTGGAGTATATCTGGAGGACCTCCTGCAGTGTGGAGTATATCTGGAGGACCTCCTGCAGTGAGGAGTAGATATGTAAAGGAGGACCTCCTGCAGTGAGGAGTATATATGTAAAGGAGGACCTCCTGCAGTGAGGAGTATATATGTAAAGGAGGACCTCCTGCAGTAAGGAGTATATCTAAAGGAGAACCTCCTGCCATGAGGGGTATACCTGTAAAGCAGAACCTCCTGCAGTGAGGAGTATATCTGTAAAGGAGGACCTCCTGCAGTGAGGAGTATATCTGTAAAGGAGGACCTCCTGCAGTGAGGAGTATATCTGTAAAGGAGGACCTCCTGCAGTGAGGAGTATTCATGTAAAGCAGAACCTCCTGCAGTGAGGAGTATATCTGTAAAGGAGGGCCTCCTGCAGTGAGGAGTATATCTGTAAAGCAGAACCTCCTGCAGTGAGGAGTATATCTGTAAAGCAGAACCTCCTGCAGTGATTATATCTGTAAAGGAGGACCTCCTGCAGTAAGGAGTATATCTGTAAAGGAGGACCACCTGTAGTGAGGAGTATATCTGGAAAGGAAGACCTCCTGCAGTGAGGAGTATATCTAGAGAACCACCTGCAGTGAGGAGTATATCTAGAGAACCACCTGCAGTGAGGAGTATATCTAGAGAACCACCTGCAGTGAGGAGTATATCTAGAGAACCACCTGCAGTGAGGAGTATATCTGCAGACTGAAGAGGAGAGAAACTAAGTGTCATGACAAAGTCATAGTTTGGTGCCACAGGCACTCCAGAGCCCTGCTATATGCCCAGTGAAAGGACACGCTGTCTAACATCGAAAAAGAAGAGGTTAGTAGGATTTTTTGTATTATTATTTTCATATTTTACGTGCAGCTCAGTCCAGAAGCACAGATTGTTCCAGAAGGTTTTAATGGTTGGTATCATCTGCTGAACCATCACGCTGACACCTACAAACACCTGACACCTGTCCCTTTGTGTTGCCATTTCCACGGTCACACGCACACGCACACGCACACACACACACACACACACACACACACACACACCCCTGGGAAATCTCGGAATTTTTGCCCAATCATTTCGTACATTTTTGATGTTGAATCAAAAAGACAAAATGAGGGAGCGAGAGAAGGAGGGAGGAGAGGGGCGATCCACGTTTTCCACCTCAGTGAAAGGCAGTCTTTGTTGAGCACCTCCCAAGCAACGAGCGCGCGCACACACACACACACACACACACACACACACACACACAGCCTCCCCTTCCTCCCTAAAGCCCAGGCGGATTTTTTCATTAAATGCTATCAGAAAAGTGACTGGCTCTATTCATGGAGCAGATAGAAGGTTAGCTGGCTGGCTGGCTGCCTGCCTGGTTGACTGACTGGCTGGCTGGCTGCCTGGCTGGCTGGCTGGCTGGCTGGCTGGCTGGTTGACTGCCTGGCTGGCTGTCTGGCTGGCTGGTTGACTGGCTGGCTGGCTGGCTGGCTGGTTGGTTGGTTGGTAGCATACCGTGCCCTGGCTGGTTGACTGCCTGGCTGGCTGGCTGGCTGGCTGGTTGGTTGGTAGCATACCGTGCCCTGGCTGCAGTATGACAGGAATGCCGGCTGCTATCCCAAGGAGAGACAGAGGAGAACTAGAGAGACAGACAACAGCAAAACTGCATTCAACTCTCCAGATGTTGATCATTGTGTGCCTTTATTGAAATCCATGACATTTTTTCCATTCCATCATTGCATTTAATTGGGTTTTTGAGCCCTATGCCTTATTTCATACACAATCTGAAAGCCATTTAAAAACAAAAACAACAATAAACATGGTAGCCTAACATCGTTCGCTGGGGCGAGACAACACAGACTAGTCTGCTGTTCATTTGATAATCCAGGAAAGGAAACAAACAAGGCTGCACGTATTGTGGGGAAGGAAAGGAAACAAACAAGGCTGCACGTATTGTGGGGAAGGAAGGACACAAACAAGGCTGCACGTATTGTGGGGAAGGAAAGGAAACAAACAAGGCTGCACGTATTGTGGGGAAGGAAAGGAAACAAACAAGGCTGCACGTATTGTATGAAACAAACAAGGCTGCACGTATTGTGGGGAAGGAAGGAAACAAACAAGGCTGCACGTATTGTGGGGAAGGAAAGGAAACAAACAAGGCTGCACGTATTGTGAGGAAGGAAAGGACACAAACAAACAAACAAGGCTGCACGTATTGTGGGGAAGGAAAGGAAACAAACAAGGCTGCACGTATTGTGGGGAAGGAATATTGTGGGAAGGAAGGACACAAACAAGGCTGCACGTGTTGTGAGGAAGGAAGGAAACAAACAAGGCTGCACGTATTGTGGGGAAGGAAAGGAAACAAACAAGGCTGCACGTATTGTGGGGAAGGAAAGGAAACAAACAAGGCTGCACGTATTGTGGGGAAGGAAAGGAAACAAACAAGGCTGCACGTATTGTGGGGAAGTCATCGATTATGAACTCCAGAACAAAGGGGACTGGAAAACAAACACAAACACTGATCTCCAGCCTTTCAATGCGCTCGTTGTACCAGCGGGCTGACAGACTGGACAAAGAGACTAAACTCTATAGATGAAGTGGGGAGGAAAAGAGGAGGACCCTGTTATTTCCTTTTGAAGAGGCTGGAGCCGCCCGCTACCCTCAGCCTCTCTTTGTGCCTCCACCCGTCGTCCCCACGGAAACCCACCACCACCTTTCATCGACCCGTCGTCTTAGGGGGCAATTAATGCCCTTCATCCCCGCCGGCTAGCCAGCACAGAGAGAGGAGGAGGGTAGGCAGCACAGAGAGAGGAGGAGGAGGAGGAGGGGGGGGGGGGGGTAGCCAGCACAGAGATAGGAGGAGGGGGGGTAGGCAGCACAGAGAGAGGAGGAGGGGGGGTAGGCAGCACAGAGAGAGGAGGAGGAGGGTAGGCAGCACAGAGAGAGGAGGAGGAGGGTAGCCAGCACAGAGAGAGGAGGAGGAGGAGGGTAGCCAGCACAGAGAGAGGAGGAGGAGGGGGTAGGCAGCACAGAGAGAGGAGGAGGAGGAGGAGGGTAGCCAGCACAGAGAGAGGAGGAGGAGGAGGAGGGTAGGCAGCACAGAGAGTGGAGTAGTAGGTGGAGGGGGGAGTAGGCAGCACAGAGAGAGGAGGAGGAGGGGGTAGGCAGCACAGAGAGAGAGGAGGGGGGGGTAGGCAGCACAGAGAGAGGAGGGGGGGGGGGGGTAGGCAGCACAGAGAGAGGAGGAGGGGAGGAGGGGGGGGGGGGGGTAGGCAGCACAGAGAGAGAGGAGGGGAGGGGCTAACCTGTACAGAGAGAGGGGGGGGGAGCCAGCTCAGAGAGAGGAGAGAGGGGGGGGTAGGGCACAGAGAGGAGGGGGGGGGGGGGGGGGGGCACAGAGAGGGGGAGGAGGGGGGGGTAGCCAGCACAGAGAGGGGGGGGGGGGGGGTAGGCAGCACAGAGAGGGGAGGGGGGGGTAGGCAGCACAGAGAGAGAGGGGGGGGGGCTAGCCTGTACAGAGAGGAGGGGGGGGGGGGCTAACCTGCTCAGAGAGGAGGGGGGGGGGGCTAGCCAGTACAGAGAGAGAGAATGGGGGGCTAGCCAGCACAGAGAGGGGAGGGGGGCTAGCCAGCACAGAGAGAGTCGAGGGGGGCAAGCCAGCAGAGAGAGGGGGCGGGCTAGCCTGCACAGAGAGAGAGAGGGGAGGGGGGCTAGCCAGTACAGAGAGGGGAGGGGGGCTAGCCAGCACAGAGAGGGGAGGGGGGCTAGCTAGCACAGAGAGGGGAGGGGCTAGCCAGCACAGAGAGAGAGAGAGAGAGAGAGAGAGAGAGAGAGAGGGGAGGGGGGCTAGCCAGCACAGAGAGGGGAGGGGGGCTAGCCAGCACAGAGAGAGAGAGGGGGGCTAGCCAGCACAGAGAGGGAGGGGGGGGCTAGCCAGAGAGAGAGAGAGAGAGTGTGTGTGTGTGTGTGTGCACAGTGTGTGGGAGGGGGGCTAGCCAGCACAGAGAGGGGAGGGGGGCTAGCCAGTACAGAGAGAGAGAGTGGGGGCTAGCCAGCACAGAGAGGGGAGGGGGGCTAGCCAGCACAGAGAGAGGAGGGGGGCTAGCCAGCACAGAGAGGGGAGGGGGCTGGCCAGCACAGAGAGGGAGGGGGCTGGCCAGCACAGAGAGAGAGAGGGGGGGTGTGTGTGTGTGTGTGTGTGTGTGTAGAGGGGGGGCTAGCCAGCACACTGAAGGGTTTCTAAAGTACCTACTTGGAGAGCAGACAGCAGTTTAGTGTAAATGCCGCGGCCTAATACGATAGCTGCTGGACCACCGGAAAGTTCCATTACCTCGCTCTGGCAGTAAACCATTTAAACCAGTACTCGCTCTAGCAGTACGCCATTTTAACCAGTACTCGCTCTAGCAGTAAACCATTTAAACCAGTACTCGCTCTGGCAGTAAACCATTTAAACCAGTACTCGCTCTGGCAGTACGCCATTTAAACCAGTACTCGCTCTAGCAGTAAACCATTTAAACCAGTACTCGCTCTGGCAGTAAACCATTTAAACCAGTACTCGCTCTGGCAGTAAACCATTTAAACCAGTACTCGCTCTAGCAGTAAACCATTTAAACCAGTACTCGCTCTAGCAATGAGACATTTAAACCAGTACTCGCTCTAGCAGTAAACCATTTAAACCAGTACTTGCTCTGGCAGTAAACCATTTAAACCAGTACTCGCTCTAGCTGTAAGCCATTTAAACCAGTACTCGCTCTAGCAGTGAGACATTTAAACCAGTACTCGCTCTAGCAGTGAGACATTTAAACCAGTACTCGCTCTAGCTGTAAGCCATTTAAACCAGTACTCGCTCTGGCAGTAAGCCATTTAAACCAGTACTCGCTCTAGCAGTGAGACATTTAAACCAGTACTCGCACTAGCAGTACGCCATTTAAACCAGTACTCGCTCTAGCAATTAGACATTCAAACCAGTACTCGCACTAGCAGTACGCCATTTAAACCAGTACTCGCTCTGGCAGTAAACCATTTAAACCAGTACTCGCTCTGGCAGTAAAGCATTTAAACCAGTACTCTATCTGGCAGTAAGCCATTTAAACCAGTACTCACTGTAAGCCATTTAAACCAGTATGCCATCATGTGTTTTATCCTGGCGCTGCATATTGGGTTGAGTTGTACAGTGTGACTGCATATTGGGTTGAGTTGTACAGTGTGACTGCATATTGGGTTGAGTTGTACAGTGTGACTGCACATTGGGTTGAGTTGTACAGTGTGACTGCATATTGGGTTGAGTTGTACAGTGTGACTGCACATTGGGTTGAGTTGTACAGTGTGACTGCATATTGGGTTGAGTTGTACAGTGTGACTGCACATTGGGTTGAGTTGTACAGTGTGACTGCATATTGGGTTGAGTTGTACAGTGTGACTGCACATTGGGTTGAGTTGTACAGTGTGACTGCATATTGGGTTGAGTTGTACAGTGTGACTGCACATTGGGTTGAGTTGTACAGTGTGACTGCACATTGGGTTGAGTTGTACAGTGTGACTGCATATTGGGTTGAGTTGTACAGTGTGTCTGCATATTGGGTTGAGTTGTACAGTGTGACTGCATATTGGGTTGAGTTGTACAGTGTGACTGCATATTGGGTTGAGTTGTACAGTGTGACTGCACATTGGGTTGAGTTGTACAGTGTGACTGCATATTGGGTTGAGTTGTACAGTGTGACTCATATTGGGTTGAGTTGTACAGTGTGACTGCACATTGGGTTGAGTTGTACAGTGTGACTGCATATTGGGTTGAGTTGTACAGTGTGACTGCACATTGGGTTGAGTTGTACAGTGTGACTGCATATTGGGTTGAGTTGTACAGTGTGACTGCTGCACATTGGGTTGAGTTGTACAGTGTGACTGCACATTGGGTTGAGTTGTACAGTGTGACTGCATATTGGGTTGAGTTGTACAGTGTGTCTGCATATTGGGTTGAGTTGTACAGTGTGACTGCATATTGGGACTAGTTGTACAGTGTGTCTGCATATTGGGTTGAGTTGTACAGTGTGTCTGCATATTGGGTTGAGTTGTACAGTGTGACTGCATATTGGGTTGAGTTGTACAGTGTGACTGCACATTGGGTTGAGTTGTACAGTGTGACTGCATATTGGGTTGAGTTGTACAGTGTGACTGCATATTGGGTTGAGTTGTACAGTGTGACTGCATATTGGGTTGAGTTGTACAGTGTGACTGCATATTGGGTTGAGTTGTACAGTGTGACTGCATATTGGGTTGAGTTGTACAGTGTGACTGCATATTGGGTTGAGTTGTACAGTGTGACTGCATATTGGGTTGAGTTGTACAGTGTGACTGCATATTGGGTTGAGTTGTACAGTGGTAGTGTGACATGGAGGGAAACGCAAAGCGGCAGGATGGTTTTTGATGAATATTTCAGCGCTCTCACATAATAAGCCTCTCCTGATGAATAGAAAAAGGGCTCTTCAGCACTTCACTCAGCAGCAGGCAATAACTCACTCATAGTTAGAAGAACCTGCGTGTGGCTTTCTCCGTGACCTTTCCTCTCCGTGCTCCCTGGCTCTGCTCCTCAGGGAGCGTCTCCCCTCTTTTCTGCTTCCATAATGCAGTGTTCTCTGCTGCTGCTGGGGGCAGGGGGGGCTGGGGGGCGGGGAGGGGGGGGGGGCTGGGACTCAGGGACATGAAGAGCCCCCCATTTGCATTACGTAATTTGATGCATTATTCAGCGCTGCAGAGAGGTTTCACCTAGTCGACTGTTCCTGTGAGGGCGGCGCGGGGTATCTGTTCCTGACGGGACGAGCCCTCATGAGACCCCCCCCCTCCTTCAATGCCCAATCTGAGGACGTGTAACCCCCCCTGAGCCAATCTCACACACGCACACACACGCGCACACGCACACACACGCACAGACACACACACACACACACAGGCACACACGCACACACGCACGCACACACACGCACACACGCACGCGCACACAGTGCACAGGCTATCTCTTTCATTAAAGAAAGGAGCTTTTGTCGTGGCGCAAGTTAAATCAAACTATCTCGATGTGATACACTGTAGCTCCTATTCCAATATATCTGTTGTATCTCGATGTGATACACTGTAGCTTCTATTCCAATAAATCTGTTGTATCAACGTATATTTTTACAGGGTTGTGGGAAATGAGAGCGGTTTGGTTTGGTTTTCCCTTTTCCTACAAAGTGTTTAGTGGCAGCATCAGAGGTTTGCGGTCCCTTTTCCTACAAAGTGTTTAGTGGCAGCATCAGAGTGATTTGTAGAAACAGAACGCAGCATGTAGAACAGAGGCAGGGGCAAAAAGAGTTCACGGGGAGGAATTAGAAAACACTCAATAAATCAGAACAATAAATCAACTGCCTTATTCCACCATGTCCACACTGCATGCTATCTCTCATCAGCACACATACACACACACCCACGTTCCTTTAAATAAGGGAAACTGAACATTTACACAGACAGAACAGTTAAAAGCATTTAAGACATGATCCTTTTAAGGAAAGAGAGAGAGAGCCCAGACGTTGCAGTAACACTGTATGTAGCTGCTCCATTAGACAGGCCACTGCTGCTCCTTAGTGCACTGTTCATATTAAAATGGTACATTGACTTGTAACTCTATGCTACATTTTTCATTAACAGTCCAGGAGCTATCAGCACTAATACTTCTCATAATCGAATACAATGTGTGTTTGTGTGTATGTGTGTGTGTGTGCGTGCGTGTGCATGTGTGTGTATGTGTGTGTTTCATTGCTAATGATAATGGTGTGTGCGTTTCATTACCATAGATAACTCGGAATATTTGTATGAGGGATGAGGTACTTATGAAGCGGTAGTTGGTGTCCATGGTGACCAGATCTTTGCAAACAAAAGAGTTGTTTTGGGAGGGGATCGAGGGATAGGGATTGTGAAAGGAGAGGGAATAAAGGAGGGAGAGAGAGAGGAAGGAAGTCAAGGTGAGAGAGAGAGAGAGAGAGAGAGAGAGAGAGTGTCCCAAACAAGCCCCTGACATCAGGGTCTGTCGTGTGCATTTCATTATATCTCTACACTCTTGAGGGACTCCAGTGTCGCTGGAATGAATTCACTTCTTTTGTTCTCAGTCCTGATTTGTTTCTCTCCGTAGGATCCCCGTTCATCATTATCACATGCTAATGGAGCCGGGGCCAAATAAGAAGCTTAATTACCCAAACGTGGAAATCAACGTGCCAGGCTTTCCGCTGCCGTCCCCACTTATGAATATTACAACCTCCCTGTGCCCTTCAGTGCTTGTCAGTCAAGACGTGCCATTGTGCGAGGTGCATTTTAAACGCGGGCGCCTTCCCACAACAAGAAGGGTCTCACTACAGAATACCATGGCAGCCAGCAACCTTGGCCTGGCAGTGTCTCTTTGATGGTGTTTCAGGGCAGTCAGCAAGCAGCTAGACGAGAGAGCATTATCTGTCTGTTTCTTTTGGTCAGCCACACAGTCAGCAAGCAGCGAGACGAGAGAGCATTATCTGTCTGTTTCTTTTGGTCAGCCACACAGTCAGCAAGCAGCGAGACGAGAGAGCATTATCTGTCTGTTTCTTTTGGTCAGCCACACAGTCAGCAAGCAGCGAGACGAGAGAGCATTATCTGTCTGTTTCTTTTGGTCAGCCACAATTTCATGATTTTACAAAAAAAAAAGCTTGATATATAAAAACAAAAGTATTTGTTCAGCTGAGTGTTGTTTGTTCTCTGGTCGGTGTTCCTGTACAGAAGGTTTCAGACGCGTCTTTGATTAGACAAAGAACCCTGTGAGGGAGCAGGAGTCTCTGTCAACAACGCCTGTGACCCGCCCGTCGGCCATTAGAGATCAACAGATAACCCAGATATAACCCAACTGACTATAACCCAACTAACTCTGTATGGTTCTTTAACCCAACTGACTATAACCCAACTAACTCTGTATGGTTCTTTAACCCAACTGACTATAACCCAACTGACTCTGTATGGCTCTATAACCCAACTGACTACAACTCAACTGACTCTACATGGTTCTATAACCCAACTGACTATAACTCAACTGACTTTACATGGTTCTATAACCCAACTGGCTCTATAACCCAACTGACTCCATACGGCTTCATAACCCAACTGACTCCATATGGCTCTATAACCTAACTGACTCCATATGGCTTCATAACCCAACTGACTTTGTATGGCTCTATAACCCAACTGACTATAACCCAACTGACTCTGCATGGTTCTATAACCCAACTGGCTCTATAACCCAACTGACTCAACATGGCTTCATAACCCAACTGACTCCATATGGCTTCATAACCCAACTGACACCATATGGCTCTATAACCCAACTGACTCCACTATGGCGCTTTCACTGTTTCACTGAGCTATCACTGTTCCAGTGTGCTTACAATGTCTTTGCCTGCAATAGGAGCCTACATGCTTAATGCTTTCTCTCTGGGGGAAAGGGATAGAGAGGGGGAGAGAGAGAGAGAGAGAAACAAAGAGAGAGAGAGAGAGAAAGAGAGGGGGGGAGAGAGAGAGAGAGAGAGAGAGAGAGAGAGAGAGAGAGAGAGAGAGAGAGAGAGAGAGAGAGAGAGAGAGAGAGAGAGAGAGAGAGAGAGAGAGAGAGAGAGCGCGTGTCTGGCCCCACAGTGTGGTTCTATTCGTACTAGCTCTACGTGGGACAGACACATATTAATGTCCCGTCTGGCCTCCAGTAATCAGATCACCCTGCCCAGCCAGGCCACTCTCCCCAGGCTGCTCACACAGAGCCAGGGTGGCCCAGCCCGTGTGATGGAAGAGAGGGGGTGGCCCCATCTGGGCTCCTAGGTGGCATTGCCATGACGCCCCAAACCAAGCTGGGTGGCACCGTGGTTTCATGGGCTGTAACCCACACAGATGGGTCAGTTGTGGCTGATGGGCTGTAACCCACACAGATGGGTCAGTTGTGGGCTGATGGGCTGTAACCCACACAGATGGGTCAGTTGTGGTTTGATGGGCGGTAACCCACACAGATGGGTCAGTTGTGGGCTGATGGGCTGTAACCCACACAGATGGGTCAGTTGTGGTTTGATGGGCGGTAAACCACACAGATGGGTCAGTTGTGGGCTGATGGGCTGTAACCCACACAGATGGGTCAGTTGTGGGCTGATGGGCTGTAACCCACACAGATGGGTCAGTTGTGGCTGATGGGCTGTAACCCACACAGATGGGTCAGTTGTGGGCTGATGGGCTGTAACCCACACAGATGGGTCAGTTGTGGGCTGATGGGCTGTAACCCACACAGATGGGTCAGTTGTGGGCTGATGGGCTGTAACCCACACAGATGGGTCAGTTGTGGCTGATGGGCTGTAACCCACACAGATGGGTCAGTTGTGGGCTGATGGGCTGTAACCCACACAGATGGGTCAGTTGTGGCTGATGGGCTGTAACCCACACAGATGGGTCAGTTGTGGGCTGATGGGCTGTAACCCACACAGATGGGTCAGTTGTGGGCTGATGGGCTGTAACCCACACAGATGGGTCAGTTGTGGGCTGATGGGCTGTAACCCACACAGATGGGTCAGTTGTGGGCTGATGGGCTGTAACCCACACAGATGGGTCAGTTGTGGGCTGATGGGCTGTAACCCACACAGATGGGTCAGTTGTGGGCTGATCAAAAAAAGAAAACAAACAAAACAGTCCATCTTCAAGTCATGAGAGAACTGATGATAGGTTGTAATGATATTATTGTGCAGCATTTTATTGGGTGGATATCAGTTATTAAAACAAATTATGAGAATTAAATATCCTGTTTTACATTGGCATTTTTTTTGTTTAGCATTTCTACGGCTAATCTGAGTGTTGTGTTTCTCTTCTAAATATGTGCATATGAAACTGTAACACACACACACACACACACTCACAGACACAGATCTCCCAGAGATGCAAGAATGTGAAAATGATAGTTGCCCCTCGCATAGCGAGGAGATCACAGGGGACAGCCAAGCATGAGTTAATGCGCGAGACGCGGAACTCACATCTGCTCCAGAGATCTAATACTCTGATGGAATTACACAGAGCTTATTATCTCTCTGGAAAGAGAGCGTGCACACACACACACACACACACACACACACACACACCACGCACACACACACACACACAGACACACACACACATACACACACAACACAAACACACGCACACACAGTTCAGAAGAGCCACACAAAACATGAAGTTGTGTGTTATAAAATGCTAAATATGCCCTGGATAACATTATCATGCCTTAACCTTGTCTAAGCCCCAGTAAAGAAGACGGATCTAAAACAGTCGTAATGGTATGCCCAGCAATGACCCTCCACGACGAGAAAAAACCCTCTCAGATTGTGATAGTCGCCCACAAAGGAATGCTCCCTGCATCATTAAAAAGGGATTGGTCTGTTCTCTGTGTGCATGGGAAGTGCCTTCAGTGGTCTGGACAAAGCTGCTCTCACTGTGGACCCCCAGAGATGGGGCCTTTCCCATAATCCTCTCTGTGTTCTATTGTAGTGGGGGCACTTAAAACCTCTCTGTGTTCTATTGTAGTGGGGGCACTTAGAACGTCTCTGACCACTTCCCATTTCTAATCTCCACACAGAGGGAAATATGTTGAACAGAGCTTTCTATCTCTCACAGAGAGGGCACACACACACACACACACACACACACACACACACACAGCACACACACACACATAGGTTGACACACACACACATACACACACACAGGGAACATAGGCACACACAGGTTTCAGAATATCCACACAGGGAAATAGGTTGAACAGGTTTCTAATCTCCACACAGGGAAATAGGTTGAACAGGTTTCTAATCTCCACACAGAGGGAAATAGGTTGAACAGGTTTCTAATCTCCACACAGGGAAATAGGTTGAACAGGTTTCTAATCTCCACACAGGGAAATAGGTTGAACAGGTTTCTAATCTCCACACAGGGAAATAGGTAGAACAGGTTTCTAATCTCCACACAGGGAAATAGGTTGAACAGGTTTCTAATCTCTCACACAGAGGGAAATAGGTTGAACCTCAGGTTTCTAATCTCCACACAGAGGGAAATAGGTTGAACAGGTTTCTAATCTCCACACAGAGGGAAATATGTTGAACAGGTTTCTAATCTCCACACAGAGGGAAATAGGTTGAACAGGTTTCTAATCTCCACACAGAGGGAAATAGGTTGAACAGGTTTCTAATCTCCACACAGGGAAATAGGTTGAACAGGTTTCTAATATCCACACAGGGAAATAGGTAGAACAGGTTTCTAATCTCCACACAGGGAAATAGGTTGAACAGGTTTCTAATCTCCACACAGAGGGAAATAGGTTGAACAGGTTTCTAATCTCCACACAGGGAAATAGGTTGAACAGGTTTCTAATCTCCACACAGGGAAATAGGTTGAACAGGTTTCTAATCTCCACACAGGGAAATAGGTAGAACAGGTTTCTAATCTCCACACAGGGAAATAGGTTGAACAGGTTTCTAATCTCCACACAGAGGGAAATAGGTTGAACAGGTTTCTAATCTCCACACAGAGGGAAATAGGTTGAACAGGTTTCTAATCTCCACACAGAGGGAAATAGGTTGAACAGGTTTTTCGGTGGATGTGGTTCCAACCTGCACCCCCCTTCCTCCCCCTCTCTCTCTACCTCTCTCTCTTTTTCTCTTTCCCTCCTTTTCTCTTTCTGTCTCTCTCTCCCTCGTTCTCTCTCTCTCTCTCTCCCCTCCACCTCTTACTCTTTCTGATACTCCCTCTCTACCGTGGGAGTGGCAGGTTCAGTTACAGTGCCTTGCAAAAGTATTCACCCCCCTTGGCATTTTTCATGTTTTGTTGCCTCACAACCTGGAATTAGAATGGATTGTTTGAAGGTTTGCATCATTTTATCCACAGAACATGCCTACAACTTTGAAGATGTGATTTTTTTTTTTATTTTGAAGCAAACAACAAATAGGACAAAATAACAGAAAACTTCAGCGTGCATAACTATTCACCCCCCTAAAGTCAGTACTTTGTAGAGCCACCTTTTACGGCAATTACAGCTGCAAGTCGCTTTGGATAAGTCTCTTCTCTCTAAGCTTGCCACATCTTGCCACTGGGATTTTTGCCCATTCCTCAAGGCAAAACTGCTCCAGCTCTTTCATGTTGGATGGTTTCCACTTGTGAACAGCAATCTTCAAGACTGACCACAGATTCTCAATTGGATTGAGATCTGGGCTTTGACTAGGCCATTCCAACACATTTAAATGTTTCCCCTTAAACCGAGTGTCGCTTTAGCAGTATGCTTCGGGTCATTGTCCTGCTGGAAGGTGAACCTCCGTCCCAGTCTCAAATCACAGGCAGACTGAAACAGGTTTTGCTCAAGAATATCCCTGTATTTAGCACCATCCATCTTTCCCTCGACTCGAATCAGTTTCCCAGTCCCTGCTGCTGAAAAACATCCCCACTGCATGATGCTGCCACCACCATGTTTCACTGTGGGGATGGTGTTCTTGGGGTGATGGGAGGTGTTGGGTTTGCGCCATACATAGCGTTTTCCTTGGTGGCCGAAAAGTTCAATTTTAGTCTCATCTGACCAGAGCACCTTCCTCCATACATTTGGGGAGTCGCCCACATGCCTTTTGGCAAACTAAAAACGTGCCATCTTATTTTTAACACTAAGTAATGGCTTTTTTCTGGCCACTCTTCCATAAAGCCCAGCTCTATGGAGTGTACGGCCTATTGTGGTCCCATGCGCAGATACACCAGTCTCTGCTGTGGAACTCTGCAGCTCCTTTAGGGTTACCTTTGATCTCTGTGCTGCCTCTCTGATTAATGCCCTCCTTGCCCGGTCTGTGAGTTTTGGTGTGCAGCCCTCTCTTGGCAGGTTTGTTGTGGTACCATGTTCATTCCATTTGAAGATGATGGATTTGATGGTGCTCCGGGGGATCATCAAAGATTTGGATATTTTTTTATAACCCAACCCTGACTAGTACTTCTCAACAACTTTGTCCCTGACTTGTTTGGAGAGCTCCTTGGTCTTCATGGTGTGATGCCTCTTGCTTAGTGGTGTTGCAGCCTCTGGGACCTTTCAGAAAAGGTGTGTTTATACTGACAGATCATGTGACACTTAGATTACACACAGGTGGACTTCATTTCACTAATTATGTTACTTCTGAAGGTAATTGGTTGCACCAGAACTTTTGAGGGGCTTCATAGCAAAGGGGGTGAATACATATGCACATGCCAATTTCCAGATTTTTATTTTTAAAAATAATTTTTTATATATATTTTTTTCTCATTTCACTTCACCAACTTAGACTATTTTGTGCAGATCCATCACATAAAATTCAGATTAAAAAAACACACACACACACATACACACACATACCAGCTCATTGACACGCACGCACGCATGCAGGCACACAAACACACTCTCACACACAGCACACACACACACACACACACACACACACACACACACACACACACACACACACACACACACACACAGCACACACAGCAGTAGATGGTTCCAGTGAGAAAACCAGGTGCCAAGGCTTTAGCCCTGCTTTTTGAACGACATTCAGATAACATAATATCACAGGATGTCCTTTACCTCTGCCTTGTCTGAAGGGTTCTGTTCATCTAGCCCTGTTATATTAGGATCATCACAATCACAATGAGATATCTGTTCATCTGTAATACTGCAATATTAGGATCATCACAATAACAATGAGATTTCAGGATGTCCATATTAGGGCAGTAACTGAATATCTGCTCTTTCTGCTCTTATTATATGAATCATACTTAGACACTGATTCAAAGCAGCAGGGATTGTATTGTATAGACATATCTTATTATGAATGGTCTGAAACGTTCTTTAACCCTTAACCCTGCTGTCTGTCAGTCCTGTGCTCCTTCAGCTACACAAGCAAACATCTTAGAAATATTAGGAATATTCAAGGAATATTTCAGGCAGATTTGTAAGTAGCTGCACCAGCCAACGTAAGAAATTGTTACAGATTATTCATTGAGTATTTTCTTACAATTCTGAGGGAATCTATGATTTGGTAGGAAAGTTTGACTTTTTAGACCATTGGATATGTATTCTAATTAAATTATAATATATATATATATACAGTATATAATGTCAAGCGGGTGTAAGGATGTTTGCGTAGTGTGTGTGTGTGTGTGTGTGTGTGTGTGTGCGTGTGTGTGTGTGTGTGTGGGTGGAAATGCTGTTAAAAGCTGGCGGCAGAGGACCACTTGACAGGAAGACGTTTTCTAATCGGCGGCTGACCTTCTCTTGTTCCCCTCGGAGGCTGCTGACTGGGGCACGTGTCTGGGGGGACTGGGAGCTCAGCCCTGGGGGGTTTGACTGGGACCCGGAGGGTGGAGGGTGTAGGGTGGGTCGGGGGTGTAGGGTGGTGGATCGGGGGGGTGGGGGGGGGGCAGATGGAGGAACCGTTGGGGTAACGCAGCCTGAACTGCTCCCAGGAGAGGAGAACAGAGGTCAGGGGGGGTCGCTCCCAACTGATACCCCTAGCTAACTCCCCTTCTCACACACACACACACACACACACACACACACACACAAACACACAAACACACACAGACGCGTGTGGACAGGGCCAGTGTGTTTCTGAATTAACTGCTGCTCTGGACAGCCACATTATTCAGATTATGCAATTAATCCAGCAGAGCCTGAAGGAAGAAGAGGAGGAGGAGGAGGAGGTGCGTTGGGGTTAGGGTCTAAATGAAAAGGAGGTGTGTGAGTGTGTGTGTGTGTGTGTGTGTTTTCTTGGGGGGGAGGGGGTGTATATATCTTGTGCCAGGCGGTTGTAGCATCAGAACAATGCAGCCCAGCTGGCACGTGGCGCAAAACCCCCTCCACTAATTATCACACACACACACACACACACACACACACACACACACACACACACACACACACACACACACACACACACACACACACACACACACACACTCACACACACACGCGCACACACGCACACACACACCCTCAGTCTGGTGAGGTCTGTAATTAAGGGATTCGTTAATTTTCCATTCAACTTGACAATGATGAATGAGGAGGCAGTGACCTGACTATCTCTGTCCCTCTCCTGTTCCTATCAGCAATTGCCGCGGTGGGACTGCTGCATATATCATATTAAAAAAGTCCCTGTCCGACCTGGAACATAAACCGTCTTTGAATATAATCTTTAGGATTAAACTTCTAAAGCTTTGTCTTCCGACACTAACAGCCTCCATTTTGCGCAATATTTTTCATTGTGATTGTGATTCATCGTTCAGATTATCCTGTAATTTCCTTTGTGCATGTCTTCTAGAGAGGTTAGCTGATGGGCGCGCTGTGTGTATTCAAAAGATAATGACTTTGATAATAGCTGTCTCACGCTTTCTGCCTGAGCTAAAAACAACAAACAAGGCAGAGTTTGATTTAAAAGCTTCAGCAATGCCAGTATACCCTAAATGGAAACAGGCATTTATCTATATAAATCTATTTAAATAAATATAAATAAAATATAAATCTATTTAAATAAATATAAATAAAATATAAATCTTTTTTCAATTTCCTTCTGCTCAGCAGGACTCATGTCATGACACATTTATGTAATTATGTGTATTATTCTGAATAAAAAACCTTGCATGTCCATGGATTTAATATCATAAAACCCTAGGATATGTTTTTATCTCATCCTAATATTCAATGATTCAATGTTTGTGAATAAAAAAATTGTTAATCTATCAATCAATCAGGAGCCACTATTTTATCAAACTCTCTGTGTACCTACATTTCGCCCTCAAACACACACGCTCCCGCGAGCTACTTTACTACACACCGCAGTGACTATATTCTCCATGTTTTAATGCATATTAATGACGTTAAACGGCCGGCTGTAAGGAGGAGACAATGGAGCAGAAAAAGCCCGTCTATGAGCACAATGCCCCCTGGACCATGCACGAGACGGAGAGCAGGTGCACGCAGAGTATATGTCATCATTTCCACGTGCACTATGGCTACCTATTAATACCAGCCTATTTTATTGAAGAGGTTAAGTTAAAGAGTAAAACGTTTTGGATAACATTGAACGTCTAATCACTATAATAAGACGGCCTATTTGTGCTATAACCACGGTGTAGTCTCATAACCTGCAAAAAGCCCACACCATGCACCGTAAATTGCTTTTCTATGAAGGAGGACATACAATAGTAAGTCACAATGGAAATACATTATTTCAGGCCTTATTGCTCTCAAGTGAAAGCGCGTTTGAAAGCGGGCTCTATGGAGGTCCTCCTGCTATTCGCCAAGACCCGAGTATGACCCGAGTATCAACTGGGATAAAACTCCGCCCCCTTTTTAAACATTATTTATCCCCCGTCTGTAGAGCGAGCACAGCATTCAAGGCAAAGCAAGAAACCGGAGTGGAGCACCTCTCTCTCTACATGCTGAAACAGTCCAAAGAACTTTGTCGAAAAACTTCACCCCACTTTTGTGGAGTTAAATATATTCAGTGAAAGGAAGAATGGATTTTTTAGACCACGGTTATTTGGATGCGCGCTCTCCTTATGATTACACGTTTAACTTTTGGAACGATTATTTAGGTCTTTCGACGCTTGTCACGAAAAATAAGACAAACAACTCATCCCATAGTAACAATTCTATAACAAGGTCTCTCAAAGCAACTCTCGGTTTGGACGACTCGCCGATATGTTCCTGCGTAATTGGGCACGGTGGTGACACCGACTCACATTTGGAATGCTGCTGTGCGCCCGCGACCTCCCCGCCAATATCCATTCTAGATCTGAAGGAGCAACTCTCGCTTCTCAGACCGTTCGAACATCTTACAGGTGACACATATCAGGCAGACAAAGGTTCCGCCTACAGAGGAAGCTTCGGTGGACTGGACTTGCTTGATCTGGAGAGAAGGCGCAAACAGAGGAGCCAGAAGCCAGAGCCTAAAATCTGCGTCTTCTGTCGAAATAACGGAGCACCAGAGGAGGTGTATGGCTCTCATATACTTAAAACGGCAGATGGCCGAGTTCTGTGTCCTATTCTTAGGGCATACACTTGTCCGCTTTGCAGTGCCAACGGAGACAGTGCCCATACTATAAAGTACTGCCCACTTTCGAAGGATCAGACAAGCCAGCGCGCGGTGAAAGGAGGGAGGGCAGTTGGTGGCAAAAGACTGAAACTATTCTGAGCAGAAAAATAATAGAAGTTTATATTATTATTATTTTTTATAAAAGATTGGCTGTGTAATGTCAGTGGTATAGTAGCGATGTGGAAATGAGGACAAACAGGAGGCTGCAATGAGAGGTTTTATAAAGAACATTCGTATATGTTTTAGTGTGTACATGATTCCGTTTTTTCTCCCCCGTTGTGGTGTGCTTTTTCCATTTGTATGGGCATTGTGAATTCATTTTGGGAATGCATGCTCTACCCAAGTAGCACATTTCATTTCCATTCGGATGAATTGAATGATATGCTGTTAAGTAACTTCATGAAATAACCAAAGTATAGTTCGACATATGAATGACCAATTGCATAATCAGCTATGTAAAGTGCGAGTTTAGTGCGATCAAGTTGTATGAGCAGGCTATATACAGCATGCCAGTTTAATATAGCACAGTTCACAGACCACAAGGTGGGCTCAACTCATTAGCTTCATTGACTAAAAGGAGTTCGAGAACATATGACTGCATATTTAAGTTTAAAATAGATTTAAATAAACTGTATTAGCTTATGGAGTAAAATTTTTTGGTTAAATGCAAGAATCAAAATTAATGAATATTGTTATATAGCACAGTTTTTGAACAATTATTTTTTAACCAAATAAGGTACATTTTTTAAATGCTATCTTAAAAGTTTTTTTCTACATTGTTTATAAAAAGATTGTGTTTACACTGTATCTTTCTAGTTTGTTGAGTATTTAAAATGTTCCAAGTGTATGTTACAGATTTGATCTGATTTAAAAAAAATAACATGCAAGATGGCTAGATACAGTAAAAGTCGTCCAAACCGCAGTGGCAGTTTGAATGACTCTTTTCATATAATAATTATTTCCATCCTGAAATTCTTGTTTGATACCTTTAACTTCAAGATAGGCCTATATTTACAATTTTATGAAAGAGTATAGAGGTATAAAATGCCTACCATTCCAAAGCCTTTAACTAAAAATAATGTTTTGTGTATTACTTATGTTTCACTGTATGTATCACTGGGAAATTTCCTTTTTATCACTTCTAAATAAACATTTTATTTACATTTGTTTTGACTGTAATGAGTTATAACAGATTCCCAGGGTTAGGGGTGTGGGGTCATACACACTGTTTTTGAACCAGTGGCTGCTTTTTTCTTCCTGTGATCTTCATCTGGAGTACGAAAATGAGCATAACGTTATTTTTGAAAAGATTTTTATTATCTGTTACTTTTCAGTCACTCGTTTGAACATGGCAGTGCAGCAATGTATTACCAATTTATTAGTGAAGCAAAAGCGCCACCTTCTGTTCAAACCCTCCATGACATTTGAATGGACATGGGCTATATTAATGGACGTGGGCAATTTGGATTTAACTGGATTTAAGTAAAAAAAGAAACAAAGTAAAGCCAATTTAAATATTATTACTTTTGTTTCTTTCTGTGGCATAACATTTTAACCCAAGACTCATTGATTGTGTTTGTCTTTGTGGTTTGCTTAGCATGCATTCCAGACAGGCAGGACCGTGTCACTGTGTGATCCCCTACCCAGCAATACTGTTCCCTGTGTCAGCTCCTCCATGGCAGGACCGTGTCACTGTGTGATCCCCTACCCAGCAATACTGTTCCCTGTGTCAGCTCCTCCAAGGCAGGTGGTATTCCCAGCGAGGCCTGTGTGTGTATGGTCAGGTCTTTAGGTAATATTCCCAGAGGCCTGTGTGTGTATGGTCAGGTCTTCAGTCTATGGCAAGTGGTATTCCCAGAGAGGACTGTGTGTATAGACCTTCAGGTAGTATTCCCAGAGAGGCCTGTGTGTGTATGGTCAGGTCTTCAGTCAGCCAACACAATGTTACAGAGGGCATGTGACTCATCACTTCTGGTATATAGATATACACTAGGAACAGAGACACATGGGTGGTATTGAATCGTGCACAGTGGTTAGGAACATCTCCCATGGTACAAGAATAGCAATCAGAGGGGATTTGGGAAAGTCGATACAAACTAAAGATAAATCCAATTCTCTAAGCACAAATTGATCTTGTTACAATTTTAGTACAAGTTTATTTTATCGTTTGAAATACCAAATTTCAAGTCCTTGATCACAAGATATTCTCCAATTTGTCCTATATGCTACCGGAATGAAATGTGCAAGACTGGTAGTATATGCTACATCATTTTGTCTTTCAGGTGTAGTTTTTTTTTAAATTGCCCTGCCACATCTTAAATCTTACAATCAACCCCCACTTCCTCCCACTGCAGCAGCAGCTTCCTATTGGCTGAACACATGCTGACAGTGGTGATGCTTCTCTCAGGGGGCGGGGCCAGGGTGAGGGAGGTAGAGAGGGAGGGAGGGGGGAGGCGGTCTGGCTCTATAAAAGCAGAGGTTCTGCAGCACAGACGAGCTGGTGCAGTGCTAAAACGCTCGCTCATCCTCACCAATGGTGTGCAGAACAAGGGGGACTTAACACTAAATAACCTTTCTGAAACAACTAAACATCGCCCTTTTTCATATCTCTGAAACAAAACAAAAACAAAACCCCATCATGAGCTACGATTCCTTCACCTCTTACCGCCGGCCTTGGGACAGCTACAGAGGCTCCCAGCCCTCCTCCACCACCACCAGGTCCACCAGGTCCTGTCCTCCTCGGGGCCTCCCGGCTGGGAAGGGAGTCCCGCGGCTGACCTCCTCCTCTTACTCCTGCTCCGGTCTTCCAGACGGCGCGGCGCGGATGGACCTTGCCCAGGCCAGCTCCCTGAACACGGAGACGCTAGGCCTGAGAGCCCAGGAGAAAGAGCAGCTGGTGGGTCTCAATGACCGCTTCGCCACCTACATCGAAAAGGTCCACAGCCTGGAGCAGCAGCACCGGGCCCTCAGTGCCGAGCTGGAGGCCCTACGCAGACGGCAGAGTGAGCCATCCCGCCTCCAGCAGCTCTACGAGGTGGAGGTGCGGGGCCTCCGGGGGAGGGTCGAGGCCGAGAACGGGGACCGGATGAGGATGGAGGCGGAGAGGGAGTACCTGAGGGATGTGCGCGACCAGCTGAAGGAGCGCTGCGAGGAGGAGGTGCGTCTGAGGCAGGAGGCGGAGGAGGCGCTGCAGGGAGCGCGGGAGGAGGCTGAGCGAGCCGTCCTCTCTAACTGCGACGCGGAGGCCGGCGTGGTGTCTCTGGCTGAGGAGATCCTGTTCCTGACGAAGGTGTTTGAGGAAGAGCGCGTGGAGCTGCAGGCCCAGCTGCAGGCGGCTAGCATCACCCTGGACGTGGAGGTGTCCCGGCCCGACCTCTCGGCTGCCCTGCGGGAGATACGAGCCCAGTACGAGAGGCTGGCCAGCAAGAACATGCAGTCGGCCGAGGAGTGGTACCGCAGCAAGTTTGCGGGCGTGGCGGAGATGGCGAGCAGGAACAACGAGGCGGTGCACGCCATCCGGGAGGAGACGGTGGAGTACCGCAGGCTGCTCCAGTCCCGCTCCTCTGAAATCGAGGCCCTGAGGAACGTCATCGGCTCTCTACATAAACAGCTGGAGGCGCTGGAGGACAGACAGCGAGGGGACGTGGCCAAGTACCAGGTGACCCCTACGGACACGCAGTCACATAGAAATAGAACCAATCAGACAGGATCTGAACATTACAGAGATGCATTCTACACAAAACAGGAACTAGAGCAGATAGGATATGCCTGAACGTTACAGAGATGCATTCTACACAAAACAGGAACTAGAGCAGACAGAATATGCCTGAACGTTACAGAGATGCATTCTACACAAAACAGGAGCTAGAGCAGACAGGATATGCCTGAACGTTACAGAGATGCATACTACACAAAACAGGAACTAGAGCAGTTTAGGCTTTTGCTCTTGACAACCGACTTGTAAACTGTGTTTCTGACGTCTCACTTCAAGTCAATTTGGATTTTCTTTCTGACATGAAATTGTGCATCAAAAGCTAGATAGGGTTAAAGTGAAGGTATTAAGGTATAGTTTTTAGCAAAAAAAAATGAGAAAACGAAACGAAGTAAGCATAGGACACAACTGAAAAGCGTAGTGTTTAGTGTTTGTGCAGTCAATATAAACTGCTCTCTGCTTCTACTCACTAGGAGGTACAGTCCAGTACAGGTTAACAGAGGGAAGGTGAAACAGTGATCATCTGCAAGGTGACTGCCAACCACTGAGCTACCGCAGAGCTACCACAGAGCTACCACACAGGCAGAGGCTGTACATAGCGCCAGGTTAACAGAGAAAAGGTGACTGCCAACCAATGAGCTACCACACAGGCAGAGGTGGGCAGAGGCAGTGTGCAGCAAGAAAGACAGTAGGGAGTCCCGATAGTGGGACTCTGTCTGTTTGAAACAGCCTGGGGGGGTAGTAACTGCTGTCTCCTCTTATCTCCATTGATCTTGTTAACATGACACAGCTTCATAGAATTTGTAATTTAATAAAAGGAATACATTATGAATTTGTCTCAGGCCAGGATAAATGATTTGGAGCAAGACATCAACGAAGCTAAGCGGGAGATGGCTCGCTACCTGAGAGATTACCAGGACCTGCTCAACGTCAAGATGGCTCTGGACATTGAGATAGCTGCATACAGGTACGGTAAACACTCTGCCTTAGACATGCTGTGATAGGGTTAGGGTTGGGGTTGTGATAGTGTTATATTAACAAATAAAACATATAAAGTATATTTCTATATACAGTCCTGTGCATACGTTTTAGGCAGAGGATGCCAAAGGTGAAGGGTGGTCACACCAAATGTTTATTTGATACAGATTTGCTTTTCCCTCACCTTCTATTTTAGTAATTGATTAAAAAAAAATAAACAATTGACATTTATATTTTTCTATATATTTTTTTCTAACTTTAAAGACTTCACACCTGCCTAAAACTTTTGCACAGTATGGTATATGATACATATATATATTGTATAGATATATATAAACAAATATTACTTCAGTTAATTGACTGATGTGGGTGCCACAGTATGTAAAATAGAATCCATGAAATACAAACCACCTGGGTAAAGCTGCGTTCTCATGTATGTGATATGTTCTTTTCTATCTGATATCACGGTGTGATTCAGTGAAGTGTTTTTAAAAAAAATATATTTTCCTCGCAGGAAACTCCTGGAGGGTGAAGAGTGTCGGTTGACCTGCTCCTCCTTCAACTAAAATCTCCACCCCTAAACTCTGTTCCCCGATTAGTCTTTATGCCCATCCCTGACATTGAAATCTAATTCTCAAATTCTCCACTCTCACAAAAAACATTCTCTCTTCCCCTATATCATGAACAAAACCTCCAAAAAAAACACCCCACAACTCACTCTCAAACTAAATTGAAACAACAAACAAAAAAAGCTCATTCTTCAGAAGACAGAAGCGCCCTTGTTCTATGCAAGAGGTTCACCAGGAGGAAGTCCCCCTTCTTCTCCACCCATTCCAAACACCAACCATCCGAGGAGACCCTAAAGCTGGGTGCTAGGATGCTGCACTGCATCACTCCTACATAGATAAGCTGCACAAACAATACTCTGTTAGTTAGAGTTCATTGTACTACAGTATGTGAGCTATACCCTAAGCATCAGGCTTTGCATTTGACCTAAACCCAAACCTCGAACGAGCAAACATTTAACCAATTGTTTGTAAATTCACATTTACTTTAGCTGTGGATGCTAGGATGTTTAGAACTTTTGCGAAACTCCACCAACAGAGTATTGTTCTGCGCCTGTGGTTGTCTGGTAGCAGTTGTTAAACCAGTAACCTTAAAGGTTTATTTTCAGTCAGGCAGTCATTCATTTAACTTTTCTGTTGTTCTTCCTTGATATTTATAAATACTTCCCATAAACTTCTGTTGTAGGTGTGCAATAATAGACAGTTGTCTTGCTGCTAGTGAGCAAGTAATTTAATGTGGACTTTTATTATGGTGTTATGATAATGTCAAGGAAGACTAATTGTTACTGGTTTCTCTTTGTGAACACATGTATGTCAGCCTGTTTGACTTAGCCCATTTTTTGTTCAGTAGACCCATTCAAACCTCCAAGCTAAAGATAAACTAAGAAAGTAAGAAAAGCTAAAGTTAACTATTACCTGGTGACAGAAGCTTTTTTTGTTGCTTGTTCGCTGATGTTAGCTCATCGTCATTGGTGCTTTACATTAACTGTGAAACTATAAGAAGCCTACACCTTATTAGCTTGGTGTACATGTAAGAGCCAGCAACTTGCTGAATAAAATACATAACTGAACTGGAAAGTGACTGCTACTGCTGTTGTCTTGTTACTTTCATCACTTACACAGTAAAAGCCTGTTACAGTAGCTAACTACATCAATGTGTGGTTGGACACACCTGCCATACTGAACTAATGTGATCTGTAAAATTAAACTAAATTAAATTAAATTAACATCATAAAACAATAGAGCATTGCACCACATCTTCATGGTATGTTGCAATCTCTCCAAAACACCCTATTATATCAGTGTCATGGGATAATATCTAGGACAATTGAATACATCTCATAGGTGATGGCAAACTGAATGAAATATCAGGGTATATTTTGATGGGTTATCTATGGAACCAGATTGTGCTTGCTCTAGGTAGGTCACTTTATAGCTCTCCACCAATCTGAGTACTAACCACACACACACACACACACACACACACACACACACACACACACACACACACACACACACACACACACACACACACACTGCACCATATCCCACAATTCTCTCTTCCTGGCAGCTGCCTCCAAATGTACCCGGTTGGCGTCCCGTATCTGCATGCTTGTATCCAGTCAGCAAGTTTACGAAGGCAATGCATCACATTTACATGGTACACAGCAGTTGAGAGAATGTGGAATTGAGGTGAAAGCGGTGTGGTTTCAGCAATGCAACAACAGTACTTATCCTCACCAGTAGATGGCAGTCAAGGGGGAGAATATTCTATTGGAACTTCCTGTTGTCTTGGGTCAAAGGACATCAATATGGATGCCTCTACAAAATACATCAATGTTACAAGTATTGGGACGCGTTGATTTATATTTAACTGTCAATTAATCGATTATATTTGCACAACTTTTTTTTCTAAAATCTCTACGACTTTCATAGTTTATCGTAATTATGTTTCAAGTCATCGGTGGAAGGAGCATCCCTCTGACACGCATTCTTGCACCGAGAGCTAGCGTGCTTGTAGAGGCTGTCAGGGGTAGGAAGTCTCGTACCGACCCGAAGGCCAAGTCCAAAGAGGGGCGAATCAAAGTGCCACCTCCCGTTGACCCAGTTGAGATGGTTGTCCTCAGGGAGAGGTTCACTGAATATGACTTGATCATGAGAGCACTTCGGTAAGTGTCATGCAGAAGTGATAGCAAGGTTTCTGCTAGCCCTGCTCTTTCTTTTTGATAACTTGCCCAGCAGTGTTGCCAGATACCAGACAATATCAGATGTGATGTGCCTGTATACGCGTGCACACGACGACTGTGTGGACAGTTTATAACTAAGATTTATTTTGTATCCATATTTTAAACAAAAACCTACAGAAAGCTCCCTGTTAGAACACTATTCACACTGTTCACTTTTGTTTCTCTGAATTTTATTGCAATGACAATATAAACAGCCCATCAGTCAGCATTGCATGGTATGTTGGATGCAAGTGACTTGACTGCTACACACACAGAGAGAGAGAGAGAGAGAATTTGATTGATTTCAACAACTTTAGATAGTTATGTGGTTACTTGATATTTTATTATTATCAGCTCTCACTGTACAAGTCAACAAGGTATTTGTAGGTTAAAAATATACAATTTTGACTTAAAGAAAGGCGTGCATCCTTTGAGCAACCTCACGTATTTCGACATTCATTGAGTCACTTTTAAATCGACAAAGACAAAGTTATGTTAAGAATAATTTTCTTTTAAAATACTTTGTTTAACAATTTAAAAGCACCTGTGACCTTCGGCCACACTAGCTTTCTAACCTGTTTGGTCAAATATAAACATTGACAGGGCATTGTATTGACTTCACAATTGTTGAATGCAATTCAGCTTCGCAAAGTTATTAATAAAAACATTTCTCCCAGTCTTGAGTTCAAGGAGGAGATGCTTCGGAAAAAGTACGAAGAGGAGACTGGCTCCCTGGCGGAAGAGCGAGCCAAACAGGAAGCAGAGGAGCACCGCTCCCTCATGGCCTTCAACGATGCAGAGAACCTACGCATGCTTAAAATCAGGTTTGAACTTTTTTTCAAAGAGCCACTCAAGAAGACACTGACTGGAGCTGCAATTGTCGTTTGAGCTTAAACTATTTCCATTTACTTTTTAAATAAAATAATTGCAAAAAACAAACGTACTTTTATATAAAGAACAGACGTTTCATGTAGACTATAGTGAATACACTCCTAAGGTTAGGTTTGTGTTTTGACCACCCACACAGAGAGCAGAGGGTCCAAAAAGAGCTGGAAGAGGCTGCGCTGAGGAAGGAGGAGATGGTCTTGCAACGAGAACAAGCCATGCTAGACTTGGTCAAGGAAAAAGAAAGGGAGATTTTACAGTTACAGGTATACTTTTGTGTGTGTTTTCTTCAGGTTCTCCAAGTAAGAAAAAAATGTATCCCAATATTTTGCTTTTTATTGGTTTTGATTTAGATTCGGTTGTTTTTGTTATGTTACAGGAAGATGCAAAGAACTTCATCAATATGGAGAACTTAGATCAGCGCATTGAAGAAGCACTGGACAACCCAACAAATTATAACTTTGCCATTGACAAAGAAGGCCGAGTGGTCAAACGGACTGTGCTGGAGTGAAATGGCTGGTCTTTGTGAACTCTATCTCTCTGTTTCAGGAAACCATTAAATAAACTATTTACTTGCTCAGTTCAGGATGCACAGGCTTCGGACACTGTATGATTCAACTCTTCGATAGCTTGCTGATAGAATATCATCTTTGAATAAAAATGGTCTCTAATTTGTATGGTACAGTGCTGTTTTTTATGTTACATATTAGGTGGAAGTATGACAAGTTAATTAAATGATATGTACATTCACTGACAGTTCAGCATTTATTGAGTCAAATTTGTGAACTATTATCGATACATATATTTTATACAATTTTTATTATATTATATTATATATTTGTATATCATAGCATATATAGAGTAGAATGTAGTGTTTATATAGATATGACGTTATTCTCCAGCGGTTAGTAACTGAAACAGTGCGTATCAGCTGCGCTTGCCTGACTGCGCTCAGCGTAGCTGTTCTTGAATGTGACACTACAGTGCGCATGTGCAGATCGTATTACTTCCGGTGTCCGGGATCGAAGGTTTGGGTCAGCATGTGTAAATTAGAGCCTTGGTTCTTTGCTAACTTTATTTATTTGAGTTTTTAAACAACGTAAAAATACAAACATTTATCCTATAATTCTGGGGGTCCAATTTTACAATTTAGGATCGTGAACTGGTTACGGAGTAACTACAGATTCTTTGGACTGATGCAACAAGATGTCATCACCCGTGAATCGTCCTTTACTCTGGATACTAAGGAAATACACTCAGCGACACAGACATCAATTGAGTTGTGTAGCTGAACAAACTGTCAGACCAGTGTCAACAGCTTATATCGTTGACAAAAGACACATAAGGAGCGATGGAAGTAGTTGTCTTGTAAGCACGAAACCGTTCGTATGGAGTACGGGAAGCGGCAACGCTAGTTACTCGGGTCGGACGACTCTCGTAAGATCAGTCGCTGCTTTTGTGGGACTTGGTGCTGCAGCGCTTTTGTATTTAAACGGAGATGAACAGGAGTTGGACAACGACCTCTTCTTCCATGGCTCTGTCCTAGAACGCATTCTGCCATCAGCCCATTGTGCTTCTCCTTATAAGCCTGACAGTCCTCGATACAAATACAACTTCATTGCAGATGTGGTGGAAAAATCCGCCCCAGCTGTTGTTTATATTGAAATCGTTGGCAGGTAAGAATGAATATTGCAGCTTGTTATTTGTGTATAATATTGTAACTTTGTTATTGCTACGTAGCACTTTAAAAAAAAAAAGGTAACAGCTACTGGCCGTTCCAGCGTTATTTTATTATTTGAATGTACCTGGTTTATAATGCTTAGTGTCACTAACATGTTTATTATTCTGCAATATCACACAACAAACCCAAATTCATACTCAAACCAAGCCTGGGACTTAACACTATGTGGACATGGTTCTGTGTCTCTTCAATAGACAACCTTGTTTCAAAGAGTTAACTAACAAAACAAACCCTGGTGAGAGTAAAGCAACGATCCTGGGTTCTAAAATGGCTGACTTATGTACCATTGGTCCTCACTGTCAGACACCCGTCCTCTGGGAGGGAGGTCCCCGTGTCGAATGGCTCCGGCTTTGTGATCAGCAAGGACGGTCTGATCATCACCAACGCCCACGTGGTGGCCAACAGCAGAGGGGTCCGTGTCAAGCTGACTAACGGGGAGACCTACAACGCTATAGTGCAAGATGTGGACCAGGCGGCAGACATCGCTACCATCAAGATTAACCCCAAGGTGTGTGTACGGAGGAGGTGTGGAGTGCTTCAAAGTCTGGGCAAGAGAAAGGAATACTGACATTAGGTTGATGCCAAAGCTCTTTAAAACTAGACACTTTTCAGGCAGTGCTTCTGGAATCATGCTCCTTTTCACCCAAAGCAGTAGCACCAGTGGGATTCTGTCCTCAAAGACATAACAGAGATATGAAGTGGAGATCATCATAGTTCAACACAAACTTCTTTAAAAAAGCATAGATCTGTAGACTAAGCCACAGCCACTAAGACACAGCCCTAAGAATAACAACATGAGATATTCCCAAAGTTCTACCAAGTTCTTTAGATTCTGTTTCCAAAAACGGTTTTGTATTTTCTATGATTTACTTTTAACTTGTCTGTATTTTTCTCTCTCTGCAGCATCCTCTTCCCACTCTCCCGCTGGGCTCCTCCTCAGACGTCCGTCAGGGGGAGTTTGTGGTTGCCATGGGGAGCCCGTTTGCCCTGAAGAACACCATCACCTCTGGCATAGTGAGCTCCGTCATGAGGGGCAGCAAAGAGCTGGGCCTCTCCAACTCTGACATGGACTACATCCAGACTGACGCCTCCATTGATGTGAGCGCCAACTCATTTAGCTTTATATATCTTTAAAAGTGTTATTTGACTCTACAAATGTTCCCTTTTAAATGTATTACACCGGTATATTAGTTTGAACAACTGTACTTAATTTAATTCTGGCTAAGCCACCTTTACAGATATGCTTACTTGTGTGTGGTAAACCTACCTGACTGTTTTGTTTTTACAGTTTGGGAATTCTGGAGGACCATTGATCAATTTGGTGAGTTTGAAATGCAATGTGTGTATTCTACCATAAGATGGTGCTGTCACCTCTGGTTCAGTACTGGACGCAGCACAGACTGTGCTAGATTCAATAGCTGAAACAGACAGACCTGGGTTTGAGATTCAGACTTAAATAAAATGTTTTGCCAAAGCAGAACTCCCACATTTGAGCTTTTTGTAGTGGTCGTGATCAACACAGAAACAGACACAGAGCAGCAACAGCAGACGTGGTCAATGGCTGTAGCACTGAACGATCAATCAGAATCATAATGACAGAAGGTTCTCCACAGTATGGCCCTCACCATCTATCTACTGAATACTTTAAACCAACAGATTGATCGAAATGGATGCAGTTGCTTTCTTTTTTTAGAAAACCCATCCGTGACCACTAGGTAAATTGTGCACTGTTATCTCTCCCATCTCTGTCTCTGCTACAGGACGGTGAAGTCATTGGTATCAACACTATAAGGGTGAGGGCGGGAATCTCTTTTGCCATTCCCTCGGATCGACTCAAACACTTCCTAAACAGAGCTGCAGAGAATAAGAGTGGGTCCCGTTTAACCTTAAAGTGTCTGACGACGATGTTGGTGTTGAACGTTACACTCCGATACAGACACAGTGCTCTTAACATTTTATAGCTGTTTAATTTCATCTTTCTCTTTGTGGAAATCCTGTTCTGGGACAGTAAAGTCAAATTCAGTTATAAATCCTGTTCTGGGACAGTAAAGTCAAATTCTGTTCTATATTTGGGGAAGTATTTAAGTGTTGACAGTACCAGTCAACATATCTTGTTAGTTTATGTACATCATATAATGTTTATTTATTTATTATTATTATTTCCTAGAATCCCTGTCTGGAGAGTCGGAGACCAGGCGGAGGTATATTGGTGTGATGATGCTGACCCTAACACCAAGGTAAACACCGTGGGAATGGAAAAGGTCATAGTTCGTCTTAAAGATAGCTGTGTAGTTAACCTCTCTGCCGAGTCTGTAACGGCTGCTGTCCTCTGGTCTCTGTCCTGCAGCATCATTGCTGAGTTGAGGCTGAGAGACCCTAACTTCCCTGACGTGACCCATGGCATCCTGATCCACAGGGTCACAGTGGGGTCACCCTCCGCCAGGTAGCACAGCAACAAACAGCTTATCAGATATCACTTTAGCTATTCATTCTAGCAATTATAAAAATATAAATAAAACACCTAACATTACTCTTTCTCCTAGTTGGGTATTATCAGAAATGTATTTATATAATTATTATAATGAATATTATTTGTATAGTGAATCTATTTCAGGTGACCCGTAGTCAGAGAACGTCAGCACCACGTACAAGTTGCAAATCAAACAAGAACAAACAAGTTAAAAATAAAGAGTTATGTCATGGCAACGTGCAGTTAACCTAGCTGTAATCCTCTTCTGTCATATTAGGGCTGGTATGTTGCCAGGTGACATCGTCATGGAGATCAACGGAGCCCAGGTGAAGACCTCGGAGGAGATCTACCATGCCGTGCGCAGCAGTGACACCGTCACCATGGTGATCAGGAGAGGACGCGAGGTGATCTGCCTGGACGTGAAACCAGAGACCATCGAGTGACCCTGTACACCCAGACAGCAGGCCCCCCTCACCCTGTACACCCAGACAGCAGGCCCCCCTCACCCTGTACACCCAGACAGCAGGCCCCCCTCACCCTGTACACCCAGACAGCAGGCCCCCCTCACCCTGTACACCCAGACAGCAGGCCCCCCTCACCCCTGTACACCCAGACAGCAGCCCCCCCTCACCCTGTACACCCAGACAGCAGGCCCCCCTCACCCTGTACACCCAGACAGCAGGCCCCCCTCACCCTGTACACCCAGACATCAGGCCCCCCTCACCCTGTACACCCAGACAGCAGGCCCCCCTCACCCTGTACACCCAGACAGCAGGCCCCCCTCACCCTGTACACCCAGACACACCCAGACAGCAGGCCCCCCTCACCCTGTACACCCAGACAGCAGGCCCCCTCACCCCTGTACACCCAGACAGCAGCCCCCCCCCCCTCACCCCTGTACACCCAGACAGCATGCCCCCCTCACCCCTGTACACCCAGACAGCAGGCCCCCCTCACCCTGTACACCCAGACAGCAGGCCCCCTCACCCTGCACACCCAGACAGCAGGCCCCCTCACCCCCCCTCACCCTGTACACCCAGACAGCAGGCCCCCTCACCCTGTACACCCAGACAGCAGGCCCCCCCTCACCCCTGCACACCCAGACAGCAGGCCCCCCTCACCCCTGTACACCCAGACAGCAGGCCCCCTCACCCTGTACACCCAGACAGCAGGCCCCCCTCAGGCCCCCCTCCCCTGTACACCCAGACAGCAGGCCCCCCTCACCCCTGTACACCCAGACAGCAGGCCCCCCTCACCCTGTACACCCAGACAGCAGGCCCCCCTCACCCTGTACACCCAGACAGCAGGCCCCCCTCACCCTGTACACCCAGACAGCAGGCCCCCCTCACCCCTGTACACCCAGACAGCAGGCCCCCCTCACCCCTGTACACCCAGACAGCAGGCCCCCCTCACCCCTGTACACCCAGGAAGCAGCCCTGTAGGGCAGGGGACTGACACTGAGACAGACAGAGCAGATTGTCTGTATTTATAATGTGAAAATAGGGTGTCCAGACAGCATGGCAATATGTTATTATTTACTGTGATGCAGCTCAGTAATTTAGACAGAAGGTTTGGATTGTGGTTGATATGTATGTGGATTGAAGATGGCTACGATCCAGATCATGCGATCAGTAGCGGGCCTACTTAAGTTAAGCTGATTTCTAAGTGTGGTTCTCCTGAGTCCAGATTAGCCACAACTCAATTACTGCAGGGGCGCTCTGAACGGATGTGCTCTCCCATCAGGGAACAGGGTGGGCCGTTCTCCTGGTAGCAAGTGGGCAGTGTTGTTTGGGTGACTGGACTTCTATCGTGTAAGTCCACCTTGAAACATTTTGTAATGAGAGTTCAAAAGTCAGAGAGATTTAACAGGACAGTATTGTACCACTGTTATTATAAAAAAAAATGTTATGCTGTGGTCATCTCCTGTGAATATTTATGTATATGATCCACTGGTACCGAATAATGTATGAACCACCATTTATCAGTGGATTAGTATGAGTGCTGACAGTGTTTTCATTTTGACGGTCACTTTACAATAAAGGGTGACAAAATATATTGGGTCCGAAGCGACTGCTTTAAGAATACTCAACACAAATTACATATTTTGACTTTTATTTTATGAAGCAGATTTTGGGGTTTATAAGACTGGCATATATAGTATAAAAAAATGAAAGGTATTTGGTCTGTACAGTCGTGGTCCTGAATGTCTGATCCCTGAAGAACAGTTAACACAGGCTGGGAAAAGATTTCATCACAGGACATAGTAGTGTGTGTTCTTGGGGAGGTGTAAATCCTCTCTCCACTCAGCACCGTGAAAACAGGCAATACATCCATTCACAAAATGTCACTTGTGTTTTCATGAGTGAAGGCAGGTCTCACATACATAGAATGGAATACATTTGACAAGAAGGCCAAGGGACAGAAATGGTTGTCTGTGACAAAATGGATTTCATTTTTTCCCCCTTTGTTTTGAAAAGATGACACATATTTCCAATGACTGGCCTGTTTTATGCAATCATTCCTAACATGTATCAGAGGGAAAGCTCTGGAATACCTCAGGGAACTCTAACCCCATCCCACCTAATCCAAAGGAAATATCTCTAACCCTAACCCCATCCCACCTCTTCCAAGCGAAATATCATTAAAAAAGAAAACAAAACTTCCTTTACAACTCATGACATGTCACTAAAAGTTGAGGAACCATACAAAAATACATGTTTTATGCAATATTTTCTATGTGGCCTGTAATGCAAGTATAATACTCACATTTGATGGCCAACAACAAATTGAATGGAAATGGATTTCAAGTATATTAACAAATTTGACATACAATATTTGAATCATGTGAGACAAATGCTCAAACAGTTGAATTTGTAGAGTTACTCTCTGTCAAAAGAAAGTATAACCTATAGGGATCGTCAAACAATTCCTTTTGTTGACATGAGTGACGTGTGGACATCCTAAGTAACAGGGGGCGCTGTCTCACTTTCTAAATGTGAGTCTTCTTTTTATTATACCGTATATCTCTCTTTGGTTCCCAGCTTAGATGGAAGGATTGTGCATTCTTAGGCGTTTAGGAGATTTGGTTGTTTAGCTGTCCAGGGTATTTATCAAACCTCTTCTCTGCCTCTTCACTGAAGGAATCCCCTGTAAGACAAAGGCAGAGGGCTCAGAAACAGCAGGCTAGTAATACAAACAAACTTTTCCATAAGTTTATAATGTGTAAGTTATTAGAGCTACAGATGTAACAGAAAGGAAGCCATTTGGCTGCATTTATTATTGTCTCTCTCCGGTCAGATGTTCCAGTGTCTTACCAACGTGACAGTAGTGAAGCCATGGAGCCACACGTGTTTACTGTCGATTTCCTAAATACTGTCTTACCAACGTGACAGTAGTGAAGCCATGTAGCCACATGTGTTTACTGTCGATTTCCTAAATACTGTCTTACCAACGTGACAGTTGTGAAGCCATGTAGCCACATGTGTTTACTGTCGATTTCCTAAATACTGTCTTACCAACGTGACAGTTGTGAAGCCATGTAGCCACATGTGTTTACTGTCGATTTCCTAAATAGTGTCTTACCAACGTGACAGTAGTGAAGCCATGCAGCCACATGTATTTACTGTCGATTTCCTAAATAGTGTCTTACCAACGTGACAGTAGTGAAGCCATGCAGCCACATGTATTTACCGTCGATTTCCTAAATACTGTCTTACCAACGTGACAGTAGTGAAGCCATGCAGCCACATGTGTTTACTGTCGATTTCCTAAATACTGTCTTACCAACATGACAGTTGTGAAGCCATGTAGCCACATGTGTTTACTGTCGATTTCCTAAACAGTGTCTTACCAACGTGACAGTTGTGAAGCCAGATGCGATGGCCGTCATACTTGCAGTTGCACTTCATGGCGTTGTTGGTAAAGTCGCTCTCTGCTACTTCGAAATTCGGGTTAATCACAATCTGTAAAGGGAGGAAACTAAATCAAGCTCAAGACCGGACGTTTTCTGCCAATCATTTCGCTGGACATTAAACATAAAACAAAATGTAAGACCTTATAATGACTAATAACGAGTTGCACCAACATGAGAGCTTTAATTTCAATTCTCAATAAACTTTACAGAACTGTTAAACTATGGAACCCATAAGGTTGCTATTATACTCTCCAAAAATAACAGCTATTAACCATGTAAGACAGTCAGCCCTCGTACCCATGGTAACCGTACCTGTAATATGTAGCTGCCAGGTTTGATGTTTTTTTAGGGTCATTCAGCCCTCGTACCCATGGTAACCGTACCTGTAATATGTAGTTGCCGGGTTTGATGTCGGTGATGTCGATCCACTGGCAGTCGATGTCATGGCGATACAAATCCCAGCATCCCACTGTTATGCCCTGCTCACCAAAGTTGGCGCATTCGTACCTTTTAGAAACACCTGGAGACCACAGACAGTATGTTTAGGTTTAAGTTACTCAATCAAACACTAACCCCCTCTGCTGCTATCACTATTCTGATTCCCCAGGTAACTCCCACAATCCTCAGTGTCTGACTCTCTGATTCCATATGGTTAACTCCCACAATCCTCAGTGTCTGACTCTGATTCCATATGGTTAACTCCCACAATCCTCAGTGTCTGACTCTGATTCCATATGGTTAACTCCCACAATCCTCAGTGTCTGACTCTCTGATTCCATATGGTTAACTCCCACAATCCTCAGTGTCTGACTCTGATTCCATATGGTTAACTCCCACAATCCTCAGTGTCTGACTCTCTGATTCCATATGGGTAACTCCCTCAGTGTCTGACTCTCTGATTCCATATGGGTAACTCCCTCAGTGTCTGACTCTCTGATTCCATATGGGTAACTCCCTCAGTGTCTGACTCTCTGATTGTCTCTGATCCTGTCACCCTCGTGACACTTTGTGTCCTCCAGACAGAGGCTGGTTATTGTGCTGTAGTTTGACTCAGAGGCTGGTTATTGTGCTGTAGTTTGACTCAGAGGCTGGTTATTGTGCTGTAGTTTGACTCAGAGGCTGATTATTGCTCCTGTGTGCCTCTCACCCTCGTGACACTCTGTGTCCTCCAGACAGAAGCTGGCTTTGTGTCCTTCTGCCACTTTACTGCCGTTGGAGTTCAGGAGGTCGTAGTGCGTGAAGATGTCCATGCTGTGGTAATGGCTGCAAAACAACATCAACAACAACAACACCAACAACATCAAGCATTCACTTTGAGGACATCTCAAGTCAGTGTAAGCAGGAGCCAATTAGATGTTGTTTTTTTACACTTGAGTTGCAGCATAATAGTACCGTATACAGACCTTGTAGTCGATTTGATTGAGTAACATTTTAAAAAGTCAAATCATCTTCAAAAAAATCGCTTTGTCTGGTTTCACTTGTGAGGTGTTGCATGAAGAAAAGGAGATGAATTCCTAGTTGAGGAGGCCTTAGGTTAGGATCTAACTACCCATGGCTTGGTTAGGGTCTAACTACCCATGGCCTGGTTAGGGTCTAACTACCCATGGTCTGGTTAGGGTCTAACTTACCCATGGTCTGGTTAGGGTCTAACTTACCCATGGTCTGGTTAGGATCTAACTACCCATGGTAACTACCCATGGCCTGGTTAGGGTCTAACTACCCATGGTCTGGTTAGGGTCTAACTACCCATGGTCTGGTTAGGGTCTAACTTACCCATGGTCTGGTTAGGGTCTAACTTACCCATGGCAGGCGTGCCACACCCAGGAGTGTCTGCCAGCCTTGGGCCTGAAGTCGGCCCGTCCGATGTTGTGTATCTGGGAGGAGAAGCGCAGCAGGCGTCGGTGTCCGTAGGGCCAGTTGGCCTTGGCGGCGGACTTGGACAGGCAGTCCTCCTCGGCAGCGCAGTAAAGCATGTGGAGGGGCCGGTCCTCGATATAAACAGACTGCTGCACCAGGGGAGAGTTCAGGATCAGGTCTGACGCCGCTGGAGGGGGGGGGGGGGGATACACTGTTACTGATAAAGACTTTATATAGACCTTAGATATCATAAGCATCAATGAACACATTTCATCATCAAACATAAAAGTTATGTTCAAGTTCTGTAATATGTCATTTTTGTATTTAGACTTGTATCCTACAACTCATATTCAGTTTGATTTAGCGATATTTAGTTTAGCTGCTATCACATAAGATAAATGTATATAATAAATATAAACTAAATATAGATTTAGAAAAGGTATTTTAATGATAAATGGAGACGTGTTTACTCTCTGAGCAGATGACTCCAGCAGCAAACTTAGCAGCAGCTTTCTGACAGCTGACGGTTGAGTGGCGCTGACAGTGGCTGAGTGACATCTCACTGCCACTGCACTTCACCCCGCTCAGGACCATCTCCGTCACGTTGCCGCTGTCCCAGTACCACGTTTCCTTGGAGACAGACACCATAACAACACCACAAGAACACAAACAAAGAAACAAGCAAAAGACAACAGTGTTAGGACTATTAATTTCTCTCTGGGGCTCTTTGTGAAATATTAAATGTAATGCTTGTTACACTTGACAAATTGAAGCATTAAAAGTAGACTGTTTTCGATCAATCCAATGAGAAACACTAACATCTAACTAATACACCCATATGGCATAAATACTAACCAATACTAATCCAATATTACTATTCCTTTCTTTTAACTTGTTTGTGCTTTGTTCAAATGTATGAGCTTTGTGCAGGATGTTCCCAACAGTATAACGCTAGAGTAATCTAATAAATTACTCTATGTATTGACACTGCTCCAGGTCTACTCACAGTAGTAGAGTAATCTAATAAATTACTCTATCTATGTATTGACACTGCTCCAGGTCTACTCACAGTAGAAGAGTAATCTAATAAGTTACTCTATCTATGTATTGACACTGCTCCAGGTCTACTCACAGTAGTAGAGTAATCTAATAAATTACTCTATCTATGTATTGACACTGCTCCAGGTCTACTCACAGTGGTAGAGTAATCTAGTGAGTTCCTCTATGTATGTATTGACACTGCTCCAGGTCTCCTCACAGTAGTAGAGTAATCTGAAGCTTTCTTTGATCTAGTATGTATTCACAGAGCGTGGCGGCCCATACTGCTCCACCAGGTCTACTCACAGTGATGGCATGCATGGAGTAGCCCAGCCCTAGCTGCCTGCAGGCCACCATAGCCTCTCTGGTGGTCCAGCCCGCGCTGCACACTGTGCCCCATCGGGCCCCGACCTGCACCTCCACACGGCCCTCGTAGTACGTCCGCCCGCCTGCTATACGGATCTGCACACACACCCTGCAGGACGTCAGGACAGACCCGCTGCTCTGTGGCCATGCTCGCTCTCTCGCTCTCTCTCTCTCTATGTCTTTATCTCTCACTATCTCTTTCTCACTCTCTCTCTCTCTGTAACTCTCCATGACTCTTTAGCTCTCGCTCTCCCTCTCCCTCTCTCTCTCTGTAACTCTACATGACTCTCGCTCTCTCTCCCTCTCTCTCTACTCTTTAGCTCTCTCTCACTCTCTCTCTCTCTCTCTGTAACTTTACTCTCGCTCTCTCTCTCTCTCTCTCTCTCTCTCTCTCTCTCACTATCTCTCTCTCTATGTCTTTATCTCTCACTATCTCTCTCTCTATGTCTTTATCTCTCTCTCTCTCTCTCTCTCTCTCTCTCTGTCTTTATCTCTCACTATCTCTCTCTCTCTCTCTCTCTCTCTCTCTCTCTCTCTCTCTCTCTCTCTCTCTCTCTCTCTCTCTCTCTCTCTCTATGTCTTTATCTCTCTCTCTCTCTCTCTCCATGTCTTTATCTCTCACTATCTCTCTCTATCTCTATCTCTCCCTGTAACTCTACATGACTCTCTCTTTGTCTTTCTCTCTTTCTATTGCGCTGTCTTTGTCTGCCTCTCTCTCTGTCTGTCTGTTTGCACTCATCGCACTAAAAAGAATATTTGTTGTAGAAGCTAAGAATATCTAGCGCCAAAAACAGACAACTCTCAGTGTCTATGTAGAGTCTATTGTTCAATAGGGTTGCATTTTAACTTTGTTTGCACTAGATATTCTTTGGTAGTAGTTTGCCGTTGAAGCAGCCTGAAAGGTTATTTAGGACAGGTGCTCACATGGTTTACAAAGCCAGTTTTGTAACCATAGTAAGACTGCCACCTGGTAGTTTGTACTTTCTGTTAGGAGTTCTGTAGTTTTTAAGGTTCATCAGCTTCTTGTAGGCCACTCATTCCCCCACCTCTTTAGCTCACAACCTAGTTCCAAACTCCTAATCTATAATGAAAACACCTTAGATTTAACGTTTCAAATGCCTGTTAAATGCAAACTGTCTCTCAGAGCTGCGGCTGCCTGTAGCTGTCTGCAACGACTCTGTTGCCATTGACAACGTGCAGCCGGATCGATGTACGGAGACCAGTCCCTGCCCTCGGACCAGTGGTGCGATCCTGCGACCCTACGACCCCTGACCATTGTTAGCGTTCCTTGTAACCTACTTGCATGCCGTGGTTAGCGTAGCCTAGCCCCAGCTGCCGACACACCACCATGGCCTCCATCGTGCCCCAGCCTTCCCCACAGATCAGGCCCCAGCTCTGGGTCCCGTTAGAGTCTGGGGCCTGCACCTCCACACGGCCCTCGTACCTCGTACGCCCGCCTGTGATGCGGATCTGTGTGGGTGCAGAGCCGGTTAGGAAGCAGGAAACAGGAAGTAGAGAAACAGGAAGCAGGAAGCGAGCGGAAAGTAGCATGGTCTCGTTACATTAAGGGTGTAACCAGAGGACTATGTTTTGTCTGATCCATACATACTTTTACACTCAGGGTTAGACAAGCAATTTGTTGGATATGGGAAAGGACATATACTGTTTGATGAGAGTCCAATGCATAAGATTGAATGCATACAATGAACCTCATTATATTCCATCAATATCATTACCTCTCATCAAAATCATCTCAACAAACAGTGATATTACTGGCAAAGAATAATCTATCTCTTTGATCTTGTGGTAAACACATACAAAATACGTAGACATATTTAGAAAACAAAACATGACTCATACATTATTTACATATTCAAAGAAGCACATTGATGATATGTTCTTACGTTTGCAATAATCCCTACATAGAAGTACATTTACATAAAATAAAGCACTAAAAGTGTTAAGTTGTAGATGAGATAATCTGAATTCCTAATGAATGTAAGTGTGTAGTAAAGACTTCATTTCAGTGTCAAAGGTGTGTAGGAGGTCGAGTGGTAAGCTCTGACCGCGTTCTCCAGCGCCATATAAGGCGTGTTGCAGCGCACAGCAGCGTCCTCCATGTGCTGGCAGTCCTCGGAGGTGATGTTCTTAAAGGGACAGCTCCAGATAGACCTCTCCTGGCCCACACACTGCACCTCATTCATGTGAATGGGACCCATCCCTAAAACACACATGGAGAAAGACACAGACAGGTCAGCAGGGATGGAAGAGGGACACACACACACACACACACACACACACACACACACACACACACACACACACACACATCAAGATGATGATTATTTATTTTAAAATATGTTTTAAAAAATTAAGTTGATTGGACTGAGACTAAAAAATCAACTTACTCTATTTACTCTACTCTTACTGAGTTCTCATGGAAACACCCCCACACAGTGCACACACACAGTGCACACACACACACACACACACACACACACACACACACACACACACACACAGTGCACACTACCCGGCATTCATCCGGCCACTTTGGCTGTTCCCGTCTACGTTCCAGTCCCATTTGAAAAGGACCTGGTTTCCAGCCAGAGCCCAGAGGTCCTCTCTCAGACAGACTCTAGTCTAGACATAGAAGCTCATTTGGACCAGATGGCGGTGTCCCAGCTCAACCGTATCAAACACTTCATTCCACTAAACAGATGACGCATAGCCTAGCCGAAATCATATCAATGGCATTTTTATTCTCAAAAGAGCGCAGGGATTCTCCAGAACACGATGTTCTTCCTGAAACCGGAATAAATCCACTCTGGGAAAAAAGCCAGACCAGGTTGTAAAGTTTACTATTGCATAATGATCGCCTGCATCACATGTAACTAAAAAAGCGGCCTAAATCCCCCTAATAATGTACATGAATGTGGAACATTTCTAGTATTTTCTCTCTAAAAATGCCAAATATTAGATTTGCCACACATTGTTTGTGTGTGTGTTTGTGTGTGTGTGTGTGTGTGTGCTGGGCTGACCATGTCCCATCAGCGCTCCAGTGAGGGCAGGGTTATGTTGTGTGCGTGTGTGTGTGTGTGTGTGTGTGTGTGTGCGTGTGTGTGCGCTGGCTGACCTTGTCCCATCCGTGCTCCAGTGAGGGCCTCCTTGGCGCTGCCGTAGCCCAGCTCCCTGCACACCACGCTGGCTGACAGCAGGCTCCAGCGGTCGTCACACACGGTGCCCCACTCCCCGTTCCTCAGCACCTCCACGCGGCCCTCGCCCACCTTAGCTCCCCCCTTCAGCCTCACCGTGCTCTGGAGGGGCAAAGTGCTTCCATATTATACTATAGTATAATACTACATCTTATAAGACTGTTTTATTGTACTATAATATTACAATAACAGAAGCATTATAAGCAAAGTGATGCTCCTGACCTCTAATCTAATACTGTAATATGACCTGAGCTTTGGCCCGTTGGGACACAGAGCAGAACCCCGTTACCGTGGTTTTCACTTTCTTCTTGGTGGCGCTAGAGGACACCCCTCCCTCTCTCTCTCTCTCTCTCACCGTGGTTTTCACTTTCTTCTTGGTGGCGCTAGAGGACACCCCTCCCTCCCTCCCTCCCTCTCCCTCCCTCCCTCCCTCCCTCCCTCCCTCTCTCTCTCTCTCTCTCTCACCGTGGTTTTCATTTTCTTCTTGGTGGCGCTAGAGGACACCCCTCCGTCCCTCCCTCTCTCTCCCTCTCTCTCCTCTCTCTCTCTCTCACCGTGGTTTTCATTTTCTTCTTGGTGGCGCTAGAGGACACCCTCTCTCCCTCCCTCCGTCCCTCTCTCTCTCACCGTGGTTTTCATTTTCTTCTTGGTGGCGCTAGAGGACACCCTCCCTCCTCTCTCTCTCTCCCTCCCTCTCCCTCTCTCTCTCACCGTGGTTTTCATTTTCTTCTTGGTGGCGCTGTTGGATGTGAACTGGGCTCCTGGCACACAGCTCACCACCACTGGCATGCCACCCGCACAGGAGGAGGAAGTGGAGTTCCCCTTGTTGAACTGTAGGGGGCAGGCTGCCAGGTGGACCTCTGTGCCCGTACAAGCCACCGAGTGCAGCAGGTAGTTGTTGTTCTGCCGCTCAGCGTAGAGCCTGGTTCAGTGGGGAGGACGAAGCAGAAACAATGAAACTATGAAGACTAGTATTAACACTCAACATTCAGGGTTTTCACATTACTCAGATTTAAAAAGTTAAGCCAAACTCATACATTGAGAGGCTTTTTAAATCCTTTTTTTTGTCACACCACACTTCTCGTTAGCTATGTTTAAGCTGAGTCGGCTTTCATAAAACACATTCAAAACGTAAAAACAGCAACATCAACATGATTTCTTTGGACAGTACATATGTTTACAGTATGGGTGTGGTGTAGTGAACAAACAGCACTTTTATTTTTGAGGAACACCAGCGCTAAATCAATAAGTAGACGGAAAAATACTGCAGCTCAAGATGAGATGAAGTAGGCTTTGTTTAGATTTCTGGTTAAGATCCTCCTGGCTGGAAGAGAGAGATGAGATCCTAACTTGTCACAGGTGGAAGAAAGTGTTTCAAAATGGCCGACTAACTGAAGGTGTCAGGAGCCTGTCAAACTGGACCCAAACAATCCCCTGAGCTAGGTCTCAAATAGTCTCACTATAACACTGGACCCAAACAATCCCCTGAGCTACGTCTCAAATAGTCTCACTATAACACTGGACCCAAACAATCCCCTGAGCTACGTCTCAAATAGTCTCACTATAACACTGGACCCAAACAATCCCCTGAGCTAGGTCTCAAATAGTCTCTCAACACTGTAAGTGAAATATACTTATTATGGCAATGTATTGGTTCATATATGTTGATTACATCAATCAAGGCATTCTGAGCGGATGTGCACGACAGACATTTGAATATTTGATGAACGCAGTTAAAGGGTGTAAGTGACATAATGTTTCTTTTCATCTAACGCTGTTGCATGTGTGTTGCGTGATTAAAATGCATGAACGTTTTTCCTTTGTTTTTGACGGTACCTTTTGCCAGAGTTGCTGGGTTTAGACTTAGAGTTAGCTTTAGCTTTAGGTTTGGGTGTCTGTCTGTAAGGCAAACATCTGTTAGATGATGCTGCGCATTGGGGACAAGATTAGAAAGACAGACAGTCATTAATGCTTTTAAAAACACATGTATTACAACAGGAGGGAGAGCACAGGATTAAACAGACAGAAAGGTTACATGAATTGTATTTCATTGGATACAAAGGTGAATATTTATGCAATATCTTAATTAGCCAAGTGAACTATGTTAGTTTAAGTGAAATTGAAACATTTAAATGATGCCCTCACAATGAAACGTGATTTACAAAGGGTGTAGGAAATATTGATTACGTTTAAGCGTTGGTTATTATCAAAAGAGATTCCATCCGCTCTAAGGGCCAGACTAATCTACAGCGTAAAATGGAATTTAGAAAATAAGACAGTCAATACATTATTTAGTACCACGTATTGACCTGTAGAGCAGACATTTATTAAAGTGTCAAAGTCAATAATCTGTATTCTGTGTTATATGTAGTTTATACTAAATATTAGACATTAGTTTAAATAATGTCCACAGGCTATAGATTAGTGTAAGATCTATAATGGTTATATTTATTACTGGCTATAGATTAGTGTAAGCTCTATAGTGTGAAATACATGCAACACGCTTCACATGCAGAACACCAGGAAGACATGCAACACGCTTCACATGCAGAACACAAGGAAGACATGCAACAGCTCACATGCAGAACACCAGGAAGACATGCAACAGCTCACATGCAGAACACCAGGAAGACATGCAACAGCTCACATGCAGAACACCAGGAAGACATGCAACACGCTCACATGCAGAACACCAGGAAGACATGCAACACGCTCACATGCAGAACACCAGGAAGATATGCTATGAGTGAGTGGCATTCAGACTGGACTGGACACTGTACTGACAGGTCCAGAACCAGGTTCTACAGGAAACCCACAGTCACTAGTGTGACCCCAGGAGGCAGACTGGCTGTGGGTTGTCCCTGTGTGCTGTACCTTCTACCAGCAGACTCAATAACCTTTACTTTGGGGGACTTCTCTGTCGCTCGCTTTTTCAAATGTCTGCAACGGTGAAACAGAACATCACAAAATGTCTAGCATAGAAGGGTGTGTGACCCTGCTCACACACACACAAACACACACACACACACACACACTCACACACACACAACACACACACACACACACACACACACACACACACACACACACAGGGTCATTGTGTGGTAAGGTTAGATGAGTCTGCCAGTATGTTTCAACTCATACCTGAAAGTTTTCACATTCCTACAGTTCCCAGAGGTCATCTGAGCAAACCACAGGATTCTACAGCATGGTTTAACTACGTCAGGTTAAGGCTAAGAACATTTCCAGAGAACAATTTCTGTGTTTTATATGGGCATTTCTAACGTATTGATATGAATCATCAGTAAATGTAATGACTAATGATTTCTTAAATCATTTTATATTAGTTGATTTATTTCTAAAAATGAAACTTCATAGTTTACGTTCAATTAATATTTATGATGTAAAACTCTGATAATAGCCAGTATACCTGCAAAAAAACTAAATCTGTCATCCTACTTGTTAAAGAAAATGTTTTGAATATGCCATGGCCTTGTGTAAATCTCTACAGACCGGTGAGGAGGTGCAAGCAGACAGGAAGACAGACATGTAGACAAACAGACGGACACTGTCAAATACAAGACAGACGGAGAGAGAGAGAGAGAGAGAGAGAGAGAGAGAGAGAGAGAGAGAGAGAGAGAGAGAGAGAGAGAGAGAGAGAGAGAGAGAGAGAAAGATAGAGAGAGACAGAGACAAAGAGAGAGAGAAATGCTCAATCCCACAAGCTGAAAGTCATCAAGTCAAGCTGGCAGGTACAGTGGTATGATTGACTAAAATAAAAAAACTGAAGTTTAAGAATGACCTATTTAAACCACCGAGTTATAGTTTAAATAGTGCTTGTTTGATTTAATAAATATGATCGCATTTGCGATTGAAAAGGACAATTTTTCAAAAGAAAAATGGCACAGTGACAACACCACCTTTACCGGTCCGTTACTATAATCTTACTAAAGCCTCAAACCAGCTGACAGCACTGTCAGTTACCTCATGGTACATCCTGTGGATTTAATACCGTTAGGACAACTTAACTATTGATTCTCAAACGCCTGCCAGACTCCACAGGTGTTGACAGTGTGTGCTGAAATCCTGACCCCCCTCCTTGAACCCTGCGCTCTCCTCCAGCCTGTCTTCACACAGCATCGAGAGAAAACACACATTTCCCCCTCGTACTACTGTGAACCTCCCTAATGGAATGGAGGTAATCCTAACACAGTAGCAGGCTGTGGAATGTCTGCGCTGGGAGAGGGAAGTTATAGGAGGTTACATCAGGGAAACGTGAAGGCTAGGAGCCCACCAATGAACTCACTGGCTTCTTATTCCTAAACACTGCTAAGTTTCAGAACACATTCCAGGGCCTGATTTGTCTTTATTCATTCAAAAATGTAAATAGGTAAAGAGAAACCAGAAGGCCTTTAAAAAACACACCAAAAAATAGCAGATAGTTTCACAGATAAATGTTAATTTGGAAAAAACATTTAATTGTAACAGTTAAGAAATTTGTAATATAAATTAAAACAAAAAACAATTTCTAGACAACACGTAAAATATAATTTACCGCTTGGAGATTGATTTACCCAGTAGGCAAAAAATAAACACTGTTTGAAATTCCAAGCAACAGACCTAGATGGAAATGTTCCATGACTGTGAACAATTAAGCAACTTTCCCAAACTCCCTCAACAGGAAAACAAACAACAACAGAAGACCAAAACACTACAGCGGTCTCTTCTCTCAGTCCCTAGAGAAGAAACTACAAAACCCTTCTATCCCTTTGCTTGGCGGGTCAGGACGGTGACTGAACCACTTGCAAACACAACTGAGATGTACTGGTCACTGCCGTATCCATGACAACCCACCATTTAAACTGACGGAGCCTCTGTGGGATTTTGTTTTCATTTGAATTCACTTCCCCTTCCACGAGGAGTGAGGCAACCATAGTGATGCTATTATAATAAAACACCTCACATGGAACACAACATTACAAAACTAATTATAAACGCTTTTACTATTTCCTCGACTTACTTGTAGAAGTTCTTGTTTACTTTCCTTTCATGGGGGAACCCCATCAATCCACAGACGACGTGGCTGTTTTTGGGGGTCCACCCTAGGTCACAGATCTGTGCCCAGCCGTCTTTGTATTTCACCTCCACCACGCCCTCGGTGATGGGCATCTTTCTCTTCGCCGTGGCAACCACAGAACGTAGACGCACCTCCTCCACTCGGTTCTCCTCAACATGGGCCTGCAGGGTAGACGACAGTCTGTTATTTAACCCTAACCCTAACCCCTAACCCTAACCCTGCAGGGTAGATGATAGTCTGTTATTTAACCCTAACCCCTAACCCTAACCCTAACCCTGCAGGGTAGACGACAGTCTGTTATTTAACCCTAACCCCTAACCCTAACCCTAAACCTAACCTCCTCCACTCTGTTCTCCTCCACATGGGAATGCAGGGTAGAGACAGTCTGTTATTTAACCCTAACCCTAACCCCTAACCCAAACCCTAACCCTGCAGGGTAGACGGCAGTCTGTTATTTAACCCTAACCTTAACCCCTAACCCTAACCCTAACCCTAACCCTGCAGGGTAGACGACAGTCTGTTATTTAACCCTAACCCCTAACCCTAACCCTAAACCTAACCTCCTCCACTCTGTTCTCCTCCACATGGGAACGCAGGGTAGAGACAGTCTGTTATTTAACCCTAACCCCTAACCCTAACCCCTAACCCTAAGCCTGCAGGGTAGACGACAGTCTGTTATTTAACCTTAACCCCTAACCCCTAACCCTAACCCTAACCCTAACCCTGCAGGGTAGACGGCAGTCTGTTCTTTAACCCTAACCCCTAACCCCTAACCCTAACCCTACAGGGTAGATGACTGTGTCATTTAACCCCTAACCCCATGTATTCTAATCAGACACATATTGAGGACAAGGACAGAGGAATGTAAAAACTATTTGAAAAACAAACCGTTAATTATCATTTTATTTAAATTCATGGTTTAGTCATCAATTGATAAAACTATTAGGAACAATTACAGAGATTTAGCAAGGTCTCCATTTGTGGTTCTGTGAACTCCTTTCAATTAAGTCTATGCAAATGTTTTAAATAAATACAAAGTAAACAAATCAACTAAGATCTTTGTAAATGACTTTTCACTAACATATTTTAAGTAGAGTAGAAACAGTAGACTGGTGAAGATCATGTTGTTCTGTGGTTTCCTGCTCTGGACTAAATAATTGCAGAGAGAGATTTCTAGAAAAATCCTCTGTTAAGAAGCAGTTAGTCAGTGTAATGTTTCCATAGCATCTTCCTTCATTTAGCAGCACGCTCAGCCTACACAGAGCAATGGCTGCCTCTAACGGGTTCACAGTTGGGTTGATGGAGTGGATGCGACTAACTGATTCCATGGGTCCTGTTGGTGTTATTGTACAGCAAAAGTAGTAACAGGTGGAGTGGCATTTGGCCATTAAATACCTTCCATGTGTATTAAAACTTTTGGACGTGTATCAGTGTAACGGATGGCGGAAATGGCGTCAAAGCCGCCAGCGACCGACCCATACCTTAGATGATCAGGGAACACACCTAAGTATAAACGTCAGTATCTTGGGCTGACACGGAACGCAAACTGCCCAAGCCCCAGAAGTAGAAAGTCGTCCTGCGTAGTTTCTTTTCTTTATCAACAGTCTAACAACATAGTCCAAACTGAATTATTTTTAAGAGTGTCTTACATCGATGACGTTGGAGTCTACAAAGCCAGGCAGCCTCTCGTCTTTGCACACCACACCAGCATCCTCATCGTGAGTACAGTCACTGTTGCCCCAGCCACGAGACTTACACAACTCAATGCTCTTCTCCCCTCCATTGCACTGCATGTTGTCCAGCCAGATCCTCCCTGCACACATTACAACCAGACACCACTTCATAGACAGTCCATGACAGAACGTCTCGTGAATTAACATTCATATTATTAACAGTTATCTTATCAACTGAGCTGACCTGCTGACTCCTATCTTACAAAACAATCTGAACTAAACCCATAACTACCCAAAACCTCTGATGGACAATAATGGCCTATGACAGAGTTGTGTGTGTCTGTCTCTATACAGCCTGGCAGCAGCGGGTCCTCACCTTGGCCCTTGCCATACTTAGCACTATGGGTCCAGCCTGTGGCTTCGACGAATCCCAGGTGGCGACAGAGAACGTTGGCGTTAGCCAGCGAGAAGTCGTCATCGCAGATCGTTCCCCATTCGCCTTTGTATAACACTTCTATCCGTCCTTCGTTGTGCTTTCGGGGGTAACCGACTAGCCGAAATGCTAGCCGGTCGCTGCGTGGCTGGGCGGAGGGGGTGGTGGAGGAGGTCTGGGCCAGGGAGTAAGGTAACCACAGGCAAAAGAGGAGGTTGATTGCATAATGGAGCCGCAGGACTGAGAGTTCCATCCTCACCACACCTGCAGACACATAACCACCCACCGTAACAGACAGACACGATGGGGTTACCGCGGTTACACACCTGAATCGCTGGTTGTGGGAAGAAAAAAAAAAAATATATATATTTTTGAAAAGTAAATTACGTATATTTCTCCTTTTTATGAATTTAACAAAAAGTTTAGAAAAGTATTTTTTATCATTTAGTGCATTTTATCATTTTGGCAGAACAAAAAGCTCGAAAAATATGCATTGCACACGGTAGACTTGACTTCCTTTAGAAAAGCGCATAGTTTTGCTCCAACACCAACTAGATTTGAAACATCTGGTGAATGTTTACTTCATTTAGGCTACTGAGGAACAGAACAGGAGACTAGGCTATAGCAGCAACTAGTTGAATAGGAAATGAACAGGGTTTCTGGAGCAAAAACAAAGAATACAATATTATCTAATGACTCAAAAGATTGCATAATATTGTACTTCTTTTAAAATAAAAATATTGTATCCGCCATGAGAACTATTTGAACTCTGACCTTTGACCTTTTGACCTCTGAGATGTGCTGAAGTTATTTCTTGACGTAAATTTGCTATTTTAACTCTGACTTTTCTGATTCATCAGCTATGCTATCTCTTCTCTACACCTTTGCTAAAATTATAATGTTGATGCCATTCACGCGCAGCCCTGCTATTGATAACGGGGCAGCGCAAGGCCCTCATTTTAACTGAAGCTAAAAAGCCATTGGTGGTTCAGATTACAAATACAGTAGTGTCCCAAAACCACACATGGATTTTCCCTTAACAAATCTGCACACACACCTACACTTACACTTACATACGCACGCACGCATGCACGCACCAGACCTGTATGGCGTTACAATAGGATTACTGATACTCATATATGTTACTGCTGACCCGTATGTCCACCGACTGCAGCAGTATCTGTAATCTTAACCTCTGGGATAACTTTTATTTTAATAGTCTCTATCAATTGAACCATTTAGAAAACTCATAGTATGGCACGTTATAGCTCTGATCTTGAGAAAAAACATTGTTTTGTTTATTTCTATTAGAATATATTGTCTAACTACAATTTATCAATACATATAATTATAGTTAAACAATTAGCTTCGTCACTTCTACAATCACACGACTGTATAGGTCTACTTTTCTCAATGCAGGATTACCTCACTATATAAACACGGTACATTCTTACCCAAATTATGATCCGGTAGTTTTATAACGGTTTCTGTTGATTGAAGGGAGTATCGTTTTGTTTAGAATATTAGTTTTTTTAGTTTTGTGGAAAAAAAGCATGAAAATTTGGAGGAAAATTAAATGTCCTAATTCATCGCCAAACAAACATGGCCTGTCCACAGAACGCAGACGTCCATCTAGTAGCCAATTATACCTTTAAATCTTTTGTCTGTAAATTGCCAGCTGTACAGCCATGGGAGAAGTGGTTGAAGAGAGGTGGGGCTGACTCGTAGACTTCTATACGACCCAAAAAGGGGGCAGGATTTTCAGACAATGGACACTACCTCTTTTCATGGATGGTTCTGTAACAGAATTTTTACTTTTATAACGCAAGATTTTTGGGGTGACGTTGAAGGCCTGATGTCAGCATCAAACAATTTCAAGGAGGTAAAAACAATTCAAGGCCAACTTGCCAACTTTATTTGACCGAATGTTTGATAATTACATGAATACGTGGTTTCATGTTAATTAGAACACATGAATGAGAAAATAGGCTGATTATTTTGTGCTAATACAACTTTATTAGTTTTAAAAATAATGTATCTGATCAACATATCAAAACGACCAGTCAATCAGTAATTTATAATCAAGCAATGCGTTCTATATTTTGTAAATTCCCCCAATAGAGGGAAACCTTGGACTATGGAAGTGTAAAACAGCTTGAAGCATGATTGTCTTCACAAACATAACAACCGCAAAACAATTACCTTGTATACCAGCTTGAACAACAGAAATCACCTACTTTCTTTAAAAAAGAACAAGAGACATTAAGAGGTTTTGTAGAATAAATGTTTTTTTCTAAACGGTCCCTATTGCATAAAACACTTATCATTCTAAGAAATCGTTAATTACATCAGTAACAATTGCAACTGTACAAAACTAAGGGTCAAACCTCTTGAAAGATTTTTAATTAATTATGTAAATTATAACTCTTGTAAAATTATTCTGGCCTAACCAACAGTAATACAACATTTGACAAAACGCAAACATTAAACGTCTCCATCTGAAGAGCCAGCAGTAAGGTCAACTATCTTGAACTGGATCTGATCGGAAAAAAAGCAATCCTGTATCATTCACTGTCCAGAGAGCAATGAAGCCAAATGACCTTCATAAACTAACCAAACTAACCTATCCCATCAAACGCTCATGGACTTCTGGGTAATGATTGCACAATCAGTTGGTATGCTTCGGTATGCAATTTGGTGAAAGCTCACAAATGTTAGGTAACAAAAACAAAACACAGAACCAAAAGTAAAAACAGTGTTGAACTGTATGTGTTTATGCTGTTAAGAGTGGGAGGAACTGCAACAGACATGGATCACTTAGTGGTCCAAAACAAGTTTTAGAAAAAGGATAAAGTATGACCCCCAGTCAACCTATGTTAAACTTTAAAATGTCAAAAAAATTAATCTTTTGGAGGATTTAGCATATATACCTTGCCGACTGGCAGATACAATAGCTTTAGTATTTTAAACTGTACATAAAAAATATATATTTATAAGATCAAATTAAATGGATGAATAGTTTTGTTGTAAAATTATAAAGTATTGTACATTTCTTTGATATTTGTTATAAATATTCCACTATTGCTATGTTTGCCAAATAGATAGTCAGAGCTCTTAGGATTCTGGTGCTCATTTCAATGGTTCAACAATCATTAATCCTGGCCTTCAGAAAATTCTTTTAATTAATCCCTGATCAGTTGGTAGGACTACAATTTGTAACAAAACTATTTCCAGGTACACAGCCATTCAGGCAACAGAGGTGACCTTCCCTTCAACTCATTTGCAATTGCAAGGACTATCGGCTACTTATTTAGACGATGTATTAAAACACTTGTTTTTAATGTTTTTACTTTCTATAGGAAACAACCCAATATCCTCCACTCTACTACAGGGACCAGCTTGTCTGGATATCCTCCACTCTACTACAGGGACCAGCTTGTCTGGATAAGCCCTGCTCTGGACGTTTCTATGTTCACAACCACATCAACGTGAATCTATTTACTCCTCAGTGCCTTCAGACTTGCTGTGTCAACAGTGGCATGATGTTTAGTTAAGCAGTGTTGTAATCCACTCTCCTGGTGTTGAGATTGCCACAGGCTAGCTATAACTTGGCTTTACGACCACATTTAGGCTGGCTGTGCCGCTGCATGAGATCCACTGCGGTGAAGTGTTCTTGGTGCTTCACAGTGCTGGGGGTCGGAGCACAGACACAATGTGCTTGGTGGGGCCGGAGCACAGACACAATGTGCTTGGTGTGCACAGGACTAAAAGCTTTGGTGCTGCATTCAGGTGTGATTCAGCAGCTCCAGAAGAGCCCCCACTGCTCCAAAGTAGCCCTGCGTAGGAGAACGGCACAACAAAGTCAACACAACACAGTCAACGCAGTCACAGTCACAGTCATAGTCAACACAGTCATAGTCAACACAACACAGTCAACAGTCAGCACAGCACGACAGTCAACACAACACAGTCATAGTCAACACAACACAGTCAACACAACACAGTCACAGTCAACACAACATAGTTGGCCTGGAGTTGTGTGTCGTTACCTCGTGGCGGAGAAAGAGGGCCTTGAGCTGGCCTTTGGACCAGTAATCCATAGCGTACGCCAGCAGCTTCATAGAGAGGGTGTTCACCCTCAGGAAGTTACCCACAAACACCACTCTCTCTATGTTCTGGACGGAACACAAACCACAGAGAAAGACAGTAATGGGCAAAGAGGGTCAGAGTGAGAAAAGAAAGGGCATGATGGCACCACATTTAGCCATATGTTTAAGTCACACTGTACTTAAGAAAGAAAGAAAGAAAGAAAGAAAGAACAAAATAATATGCAATCAGATATTGGTGCAATATTTTCCAAAACATATATACATAACAATGTTATTAACAATTAACAACAATATAAGGCTAGGGATGGGAATCGAGAACCGGTTCCAGTTGAGAACCGGTTCCAAATTGTCAGATTCTTTAGAATCGTACGGCTCCAAACTTAACGATTCCTCTTATTGCTGGCGGCATGTTTCCCGCTTTGCAAAAGCGTATGCGTCATGACGTCCCACTCTGAATATACGCTGCTGGTAACGTGCAACAAGCAGCCATACAAAGGCTTAACCTTCACTGAATTCATTTGCACCATAGTCTATTGTTCACAGGACTTGTAGTCTAATAATAACAAAAAAAATATGATCTATAAGTGCGTGGTTGATTACATTTGCAATAGAAACATAATCGAAAACAGTGTTGCATTTTTTCCACACAGAATATTGATCAGGAATCGATGAAGGAATTGGTACAGAATCGGACCGATAAGCAGAATCGATAATGGCATCAGTATCAATAAAATCTTATCAATTTCCATCCCTATATAAGGCTGTGATAAACAGAAATAATATTGTATTGTATTGCTGTAAACTTGCGGCGAAACAAACCTCCAAGCCTTCATAGCCCTGCACAATGCTGCTTGATCGAGATTCAACAAGGCAGCACTATAAAGAGACTGGAGGCCTGGAGGCAACAAGGCAGCACTATAAAGAGACTGGAGGCCTGGAGGCAACAAGGCCACACAGGGTCTGACCCATTAGTTATTAGTGATCTCTTTAGTCCTATAAACCAACCTCATTGAGAGCACACATCCTCGTGATGGAGCCGATGTTATTGGTGATGGTGACCAGGGTGGCTCTGGCCAGATCCTCTTTGGATACAGAGTCACGCTTATCTTTAGACATCATGTTCCCAAAACTATGAGGAGTAAATCAAAAGACTCACTGTCATGTGGTATACTGCACACACACACACACGCACGCACGCACGCACGCACGCACGCACGCACACACACACACACACTATACAGACTTAAGACAGAACATTTTAAAATTGTTGAAGTGTTTTTAGTCATGTATGATTTACATTACGGTGTTTTTGTGTATCAATCAGAAGCTTATTAATAAGCTTTAAATGTATAAAAGATGTTAAAAGACTTAGACTTAGGAAATCAAACATAATATATGATAAGCCTTGTTGGTCGTGGTGAGGGGTCCTACCTTGATGCTACGGCCCAGCCAGGGAGACCAAACCTTTCGTAGTCCCCTCCGTAGATGTCTCTCACCAGCTTGTCCACGTGGGTGCTGTCTCCCTGCGAGGCCATGTCCAGGGCCTCCTCAAAGCTGGAGCACCCCGTCAGCAGACAGCACAGCCCCAGGAACGTTCCTCCTCCCAGACTACACAGAGGAACCAGGCGTTTACTTTACTAACCCCTCAGTGTTAAGAGTCCACTTTAGCAATGCATAGTGCATATTTAACCATGAAAGATGAACTATCAGCCGTCTTTAAAGGACTGATTCTGTCAAAATGGATCCTTTTTTTTAAATATAACCTCTTACCACTATTTTAGGATTTAAACTCAAATTAAACAAGAGCTAGCTAGTTACAGCTAGTTTAGACCACAGTTTGACGTTGGACAATCCTTGCACCTCTTCTAAAAAAGAAAACAAAGACACATGTTGTGCTTCCTGCTCCATTTATAGAGCACAGAGGACCATTTTGCCTACTGAGAGAACCAACGCAGCAATGTGTCAGAGGGCCTCGTTATAAACCAGCAGACAGGGAAACCTCTATGGAAAAAATAACAACTTGTGACGACCACTGGAAAGTGCAGTGGAAGATTAGTTTAACTGATAAAAGAAAATGAACAGATATTATTCAAAACAGAGAAGGGTAGCTGCTTATTAACTCCACTGAGCTGTGACCCCCACCCCGATTCAGACACACACCATAAACATATTTTCCATCTATAGACACACCCTTGTACATACAAACACTGACCCCAGTGTACCAGGCCTTTCTTTATGCGTATAGTTTTCCATTGATCGGATGCTTTATAATCATTACTCAACATATTGCAGATTTTTTTTTTAAACTAGCTAAATCGACACATCTTCCTAATATGGCTTAAAGTACTAGTTATTCTCTTAAACAAACATCTGTTAAATCAGAATATCTAGTCATCATCACCTGGTCCCTGTCACTCGCTTGTAGTTGTTCTCTGAGTACACTGCCAGTATGCTGACCCCTGATCCCAAGTTAACCAGCAGCAGAGGGTAAGGGTTGGTGAGGGTGTAGGGCTTCTGAACGCAGCGCTCCGGCTCCGTGGGGTTCTCAAAATAGTAGCACTCCCCCGATGGAGCGCTGGACACCATGGAGTCCATGTAGAGGACCCCTCGCACCAAGCAGTCCAGCTCGTCCAGCTTGCGGAGCTGAAGCTCTGCCATCTTTATAGGAAAGCATAAGCAACAAAAAACATTAACATTGTCCAAGATAGACGTTACTCCAATGTTACCAGAGCCATAAACTTAAGACCGACCTAAATCTGACTACTTATTTATTTAACCAATAGTTTGTTACTGTATTTATTTTTATTCCCTCATTTCAAAATGCTATGTGGACTCACCGTGCGAAAGTCTGGCTCGAATTTATAAGCCCCCCCTCCGGTGGCACAGAGGGTAGAGTGCAGGCTGGAGAAACGCTTGTTGCAACCCATCTGTATAAAAGCAGGAAGGTCTTGAGTGGGAAATCGGATGAAGTGCAGGTTCCCTGTTCTGCCGCACATGGTCAGGTCCTGCAGCTCCAAGTGAACATCCCGGATACCAGTTTTGCCATAAGCTGTGTTTGAGGTCAGGTAATGGCGGATGCTCTTCAAGCTTTCCACCTCTTCTTTCTCCTCTGCTGCTGTGATGTCTTTGGGTTCGAAGTAGACCAGTTTTACCAAGGTTCCACCAATATCCATGCCGAACCATGGAAAAGCTGAAGTATATGGAAAGAGAAGCAAAAAGGACAGGGACTCGCAGTTGAATGTTGTATTTGATGTGTGTGAGGGCCCATCTTTGATTTAATTTAGATATAATTCAATGGTAAATAACATTTGAAACCGTGGTCTGCTGCCTGGAATAAAAATAAAAAACACTTAATCTAGACTACACAATTCCACAATGTTTCTATTGATCAATACAAAATAATTTTGCTAAAAGACAATGACATTGAGACCGTTGATAATTCTTCTGGGGAGTGAAAGCCCGTTATCTAGACCGTTACAACGAAGGGAAGCAAAACTATTAGTACAGTGTGTTCTAAGCGCCATCTTAAAAGTGAAACAGGTGCTGTCTATATACTGGGATCAAAATAATTCCTGCTGCGTTACAGAGCCTAGCATGAGAAAATTGTAAACTATAGAATTTCTGACAGTTATTAAGGTGGCCCCGCATTAAGGTGTTATGATTTACCACATGTCTATTTAGCGTTACCTTGCAATGAATGTTAAAATAACGTTAGCTAGCAATCGTTAGCTAGTTAGCTACCGCTTTGTAAACACTGAAAGCGCCCCTTCCATTCCAGCAAATACACGGAACCACAGAAATGGCATAGCTAATCTAAATCATATATATTTATACATACGTGGCCTGCTTTTCTTCAGCAAGTCAACCTTATGCTTTGATGTTGACGTGAATGTTTCTCTTTCAGGTGTTGCACTTGTTACAGCAGTTATGGCTGTCTCATTGCAGCGATTATGGACGAAATTGTTGGGAATCTCTGTGCGCAACACCTTGGTGGGCGTTCTACCTTCTTCATCCGTTTCATCGCCGCTGTCATGACCATTAAACTCCATTTAGATGGCCTAATTCAGCAATTCGATAAGGTATAAATCAAAATAGGATAACAAACAACACAAATTCATTGAAAATAGTACTGGCACTGAGTTATTTTCTTACGGTCATCTTCGACAGATGACACACACAGTTCTCTGTAGTGCACGGCAGTGAAACGGGTGATGCTGGAAACGTGTGCGTCGAACAATCACAATTAATTTAAAGCCACAGTTCACTAATGCAAAATATATCTTAATATTGAGTTATTGAGGTATTTAGACGACATGCTTTTCACCTCTAGACCAAAGATTTTAGTTAGCGAAGGAAATTGGAGAGAACCCTTCTATCATTTCGACATTGCACGCACGTAAGTTGTTAGACTTGACCACAAACTTAACTTGTTGTTTTATTGATTTTTATTTCGAAGTGCATAAAGACCACCAACAGCTGATTGAGAACATAAGCAAAGTAAAATTATTTAATGTAACTCTACTTCTAAATGTCATACTCCCAAATTTGCCCCGCAAAACATTGGGATGTATCAGGAATCAACAGTTAAAATAATTTCTTTCATGATTTTAAAAGTTAGCTTTCATAACAAGATTTCACATGCTTTCCCCAAAGCTATAATTATATAACCTATAATTAAGATACTACCATGATAAGTGTAGTGGTACATTCTAATTCTAACATAGTGTTCTTATGCTCATTCAAATAAACGTTATGCAACACATACTAGGTTTACTCAAGAGTAATTTGCCTGCTTTTGTCATTTTATAAATAGACATTTAAAAATATCTAAAAACTAAAAATAATAGAATGACAATCCATGACTATAGTACAATTTGCTGATTTGGCTTCCCTCTACGATAGCTCTCTTATTAACCCTAACTTAAAACGCTTTTCCTCAAAACTCCTATATTACAAATAAATACGGAAAGTGTACAACTGGACTTGGTGGTTTACATATATCACTACAAGCCTGAACAAGAGGACAAGTAATTACAAGTTCGGTTATTTTCCACAACACATCCATAGTATATGTTATTGAGCCATTAAAAAGAGAAAGGGCTTGGAAATATCTCAACTTCCACCGGGAGACACTTACGATTGGTTAATATTAACCAATCAAAGTCCTAGAAAGGTATTGATTAAAGATTAACCATTCACCTTGAAACGCGCTCTGACTCAGACCACATTCCAACCACGACTATAAGGCACCACAAAGATATGACCACTTGAAGAAAAAATATAATATATACATTTTAAAATGTATAAATCTGCCCTTTTAGTATTTTTTTATGTGTTTGACACACTAATTCTTCATCCTCCATGCCACAAACATCGCAAACACTCCGACTCCGGCTGCAGTTAAAATGTACTTTTTGACGTTGGACGGTGTCTGTGCCTCTTCCTCCTTCACATGCTGGAGATGAACTTTCTGCAGTAGTCGCTCCCCCACAGGCTCTGAGGGGTGGCTGCTCTCTCCGTCGCTGGGCAGAGAACGGCATGGCTGGATCACAATAGAGGGAGGAGGGGCAGAGCAGGCGGCCGCAAAGGAGCTGCTTTTTCTGGTTATGGTGGCCTGGCCGTTGTGGATGGAACCCTGTAGTTCTTCATAAGACTGACTGTCATCGCCCACACCGCTTTCTGATTGGTCTACAGCAGCACTCCAACCAGGAGACACGGCAGACACAGACAGTGAAGACACTGGGGCTTCAGGTTTAACCTGACTGCTATGGTTCTGATCCAATGGGTTTTCAGATTCAATACCAAAATTGGCGTCTTGGTTCTGGATGGATGGCTCCCCGGACACGTGGCCCACATGGACCTGCACCTCCTGGTCGCCGAGGGAGCTCAGACAAATCTGGGTTTGGTTCTCCTCAGGCTCTACGCAGGACAGAGGCTCCTCGTGCAACACACCGTTCTCCAACGCTGAGGCACCTGAGATTTCCAGACGATCATTGTTTCCAGAATAGACTGCCTCAGAGATTTCCAGACGATCATTGTTTCCAGAATAGACTGCCTCAGAGATTTCCAGACGATCACTGTTCCCAGAGTAAGCCGGCGTAGATATTTCCAGTGGTCTACTGTTCACAGAGAAGATTTCCGCAGAGTCTTGTGGAAGCAGAGCTGTCTGAGGATTTTCATTGTTTGGCTGTATGGTCAAGAGAACTTCAGGCTTACTGAAAAACTCGTCCTCCAGACCACTGGAGATAGCGTTTGGTCCATCCACACTGTCTACTGCGTGCGTAGCCTCTGCAGGGAGCTGGGTCTGGGCTCTTTGATAGGAGGGCTCAATGGGCGGACGGTTTATGTTGACCTTGAGTCAAAACAAACAAACATTAGTGCTCAGTTTGTAGGATTAAATAGTTAATAATAACGCTAAATTATATTCGGTATTCATTTAAAAAACGTTTGATACTGTGTTTGAAGTGTGAGTGCTGCAACATTTTTGATTTCTTCTTATGTAACAGTACAGGTCATTCTCAAAATAGCCTAAATACTGCTTGGGTATTTTGATATTTACCTGTGTAGCAGTGAGGCCAACGCTTTCTTCAGGAAACTGCAAAGTTGGAACTCCAGTCACTGTCGGGGGGGAGGTGTCCTGGACGGGTTGTTTTTCAGGGGTCTGGTTCAGTACGGAATAGGCAGCACCATCCGCCGGGGGAAGAGGAGGAAGTTCAGTTACCACAACGGCAACGGTTGGTTCTGCATGGACTGGAAGTGCATTCTGGGATGCGGTGTCCTCCGAGGTTGGGGATTTTTGGACCGGACGAGGATTAGGTTTGGAGGCCGTTCCCGGCTGGAACAAAGCAGTGTCCAGGGACGTCACGTGGGAGCTGAGCTCACTGGTCACCTGAGGGATGGTGTCGGGAGGAATGTGATCACTAACACCGGGAACCTCTTCCAGGCTTGTCTCAGAGTTTTCCTCCGGCTGCTGAGGGGAAGAAGCTCTCCTGCCTTCTGCTGCTGGTGGTGACGGAGGAGGGGGCCTGACCTGGGCCTGTGGGGGGTCACGAGAGGGAGGAGGGGGTGTGGACTGAGGGGACGCGTCTGGAGATACCTCGGGGCTGTGGGGGGGTGACTCTGATGGGGGTGCAGCCTCAGAGGCTAACGGAGGAGCAGAGGCCGGGGGAGACTGGGGTTCCACAGGGGCGTGTGGAGGGGGAGGAATTAGGGCGGCTGCCTCAGATGGAGCTGGTTGAGCTGGGGCGCTCACTGCAACGGGCAGGGTGGGATTGATGGCTGGTTCAGGGTGGACGTGGGCGTTGATGAGGGTGGCAGAAGGAGAGGGTGGTTTGGGATCTAGAACACCCACAGAAAAACAACACAAAATCATTTAGGTGGATGAGATTTTTAGTGAAGCCATATCGATATGAAATAGAAGTAGGCAACATATTCAGGTAAATATTGTTTCAGAAAATATACATTTTAGCACCTCTAAATAAACTTCACATTTAACTAGAAAGAAAAGTAGATTATTTGACATATGACTGATATGGCAAGCTAACCTTTTTCAATATTATTTATAACAAATGTCTCTATATCAAAACTACTACATCCAACTAGTCAGAAAGGTTAACTTACTGCGTTGGCCTTGGATAGAGTTGTACTCCTCTCTGATTTCCTTGGCTATGGTCGCATGCTCACACTCCTCCAGAGCTGCTATGAACTGTTCCGGCCAGTTCTCTCTCCTCCGCAGGTTGTACAACAGAAGCTGCATGGCGGCATAATTGCCATTAACCTCTCTTTTCGCCTCGATCTCTTCCTAAAGATAAGGTTTATTAAAAAAGAATATCTGTAACAAACACAGACCGCAATCAAGAGCACACTCTAAACACAACCTGCGGTAAAACGGATAATAATTATCCATTGACTAACAAAATAATAGAGTAAACGTTTGGTCTCTGTCGTCATTGTATGCAATGCTAGTTAGACTCACCCTGTCGGAGAGGGTGAGGCAGATCAGGTGAGGGAGGATCTCCCTTACTTTTACATCAGTTGCAATTAAGGCCATATTCTTCCGCAGGTAGCCATTGTACAGTTTGTCACTGGCATACGGCATCTGTGAAACACCAAAGCACGATCACAAGGGGTATAACTGGACCGGTACTTTAGACTCCGTGAGCTACAATCCCATATCTCTTAATCCCCTCTTTAACACAAGATATCAAAGATTACATAATAAACTTTCCAATTGTCTGCTTCAAAAACTGAAAGTGAAACTAAATCATAGGTTAAACGGCACCACACCGATAAAAAGTACCACAGCCATTTGTGTATATCTTGTGGTTTGGATCCAAACGTCTACAAGGTTATTCTGTTCAAGAAAAAGTAAAAAATGTTATATATATGATATAATACTATCTTAACGGACACTAGTTAAGACTCATTTATGCCATCTCCTCCGTTATTATAAACATTACGATTCCTGTTACTGTGGCAAAATGACCAAACATTCAAATAAATTGAAGTTTATTAGATATACTTTTCATCTTGGATTTAGTTTGCGTTCCAAATTAGAAAGTGTAAGATGTATTCCTGCTAGCTAGGACTCACAGAGCATAATAAACATTTGAACAAATACAAAACATCCACTGTTCTTTTTCCAGTTCAAGGAGGTGAACTAATCCCAACTTGCCATAAGACAAAGGTAGACCATGCCCTTGCTAGTAACTAATTAATAAGGTCCACCTCACAGACAAAGCCATGAGCAGGCTGCTTAAAGATTCTCTGTTGGAATACCGGACCGTCTGTTACATTTCAAATAACTCTGAAAACATCATGACCTTCACAGATTGGAAAGACAGTATGTTTATTGAACACAGTTTAAATCCTTCACACTGTTTATACTTAAATACAGTGGAGTGGAATAATCTGTTGCCATGTTCTCTTAGTCAGCTGGCAGGCTTGGTGATATAGCCGCTCCAGACACACATACACCATATTAACGTCATAATACAATATTTAAAATCACTCCCCTTTCTATTGTACTGGAATACAGTATACTGCGGCAATGGCTTTTGCCTCTTTAAACTATTGAAAAACTAAGAAATCTCATTCAGACTTCACAGCCAATACACACCTTCCAATCATAACTAACTGAAAGTAGTCAAAAGAAAATGTACTGTGTTGAAAGAGGTGAAACATTTCGTACATATACAATAAACAGTCTTCTACACTAGACAAGAGTTGAGAGACAGCTAATTAAAGATGTCTGGCGATATGATCCTAGAACAAGCACCTTGAGACAAGGGCAACTATGCGAAGCTTTGCCAGTAGAATGTCCTCTGCAACACCAGGTCACAAGTTGTCCGAGCAGTTTTCTTAACTTTTGCAGTAGGAATTAGGGTCAGGTTACATAGATAGATCTAGGATATAATGTTACTAACACATTGGTTTATGTGATACGGTAGGCTACGCCATTATCTCGATTTGTTTCAATGAAACACAACTTTAAAAGTTAAATAGATCACATTGTTTTTAATACAAATATAATGCATTTACTTATATTTGAAATGATACGCCAAAGAACTAACATGACAATCGTAACACCCAAACCGAAACAAACAAAACAACACCCAGATCGACTCGGTGAATTAGTATATCGTATATATTAAATGAAGTCTGGCCGGTTACATTTTTGCCAATCCCTAAATGTGTGTGAAAAGTCTAAAATATAAAGACTTTCCTCGTGTGTTATGCTACTTAGTAGACCATAACATTTCCTCAAATGGGACAGGAAAAAGACAGACAATTCTGGCTGCACATGAAATTACTTGGCACTGAAGGATTCCTAGTGTAAACTATTTAAAATCACGCCCGCTACATTGCATCTTATCTTTGATTAGCTCACCTTTGGTTTTGCGTCAGCCTACGTCCAGCTGTCAGCGGATCTCTACGGAGTGGCCAGCTATTTCTTACTTTCGATACACCGCTGGTGTTCTATCTCTGCCAGAAAATGTTGGGTGGAGGCGGGAACGTAACACATCTGCGTACGTTCGTTGAGACGTCTCGTTTCTCAATAGTCATTGGAGGAAAGAGCCGTTTATAAAAAATGACCAATAGAAATCTTGCCATATCAGAGGGCAGACGCAAGACAATCTTGACCTTTTTTGTGCACCCTATGAGGTTGACCAACGTGATGGCCACAATAATCTTCGAACAGAATCAAAACAGGATCATACTGGCACTTAGCCTATCTGTCTCCAATCCCCGTCTAATCCTGTCACTGTAATCCAGGCACTTTAGGATTTGTGTCAAACTTTAAAAACTTTTTTTTTTCGTCCTTGTAATAATGACTTAATGATGGTAGTCTGTATAGTAATATAACAATAATAAGCATAACCAACATTATTACATCTAGTTCTAAATGGAGGAGTCTAAACGTAAATTATGCATACTTGCACTATGTGTTTCCATGTACAGTATGCACATTAATAAATTCACAAACACACAAGCACATTATTCTCTGACACACACATTCTCTCTCTCTCACTCACTCACTCACTCGCTCACTCGCTCACTCACTCACTCACTCACACACAGACTCTAGTCTCACTAGTCATTATGTTGATGCATTGGATGAACAGGAACGAATTTAAAATTTGAATTATGAATGTCATGAATACCCACAGATATTGTAGACCAATGCAAACAATAAAAAACATTATAGAAAAAGTGCATTCCCAGGTGACCAAGACATGATGACCTCAAATGGGCCTATACTCAAATCAAATAAACAAAGTAGGGCGAGCACACTGGATGACGCCTACACTGAATTCTCACCGGTAGGGGGCAGTGGCACTATTCCGTTTGAATCCGCCTTCTTCTGAGAATAGCAATGCAATTTGTAAATCTGACCGGACCATGTATATGCAAACATTGTATGTCACATAGGCCAATGCACACACGCGCAATCTTTAATTCAATAAACTCTGACTATAAGCACATTAGCTCCATTGTGTTCACAACAGCCGCTCAAAAATCACTTGCAAAAGGATGATCAAATTAGAAAGAGAGAATCTCATCTCAAGGCTGCCCTCATTCGTGTGTTCCCCGCTCTCGTCAGAAAAATACATTTTTTTTCTCCTGTGAACCTGGAGTAGAACAGTTCAACCAGCTAATTCAATGCTTCTCGGTGAGAATAGGCCTTTCGCCTGAAAACCCCTTGGGCCTTTAGAAACATCCTCGGAGAATTACCTCTGACAGAGTGCTGCCTAGCTTTTTTTGTAATCCCACAATTTTCATAATGGTTGGCTACAGAGAACATCAGAAGTGGGCCGTTATGGATTTTCTCCCTGAGGCAATGGTGCATTCTGATGTTGCTGTGAGCTTGACTGCCTTATTTTCCTGGAATGACGTTACTCAAGGGGGGAATTTGCCATCACATGGTTGAGTATTTCTGAGTGAACAAACGAGATCGGATAACTGCTGCAAAAATATTAATAAGAATTTAATACATTTTGTATTAATTAATTCATTAATGATTTGTCACTTTACTAAACTATACACATGTCAATGAAAATCATGAATGCATATGTAGCCCTTGGCTTTGTACCTGCCTGCAGAACAGACATTTCATGCATGCTTTACTATCCCAATCTGGCAATGCAAAGAAAGAAACAGTTGGTGCAGTCCACTCGCTCCAGCCCCACAGTCACGTCACCAACTTATAGAAAAGGCTTTGGTAATAATTGTAAACATTTATCCTATTCTAAATTTACATAATGCAACATAAATGCAGATGATCGTATTTATAAGAAATCGAGCTTGCACTGAACTTGACCACATTACAGTAAGCCAGCAGGGGGAGCCAGGTAAACATAACACAGGGTTTGCATTGATAGAACCACGAGAATATTATTCCCTTGGAAACAACACACGAACTTAAACGTAATATAATGCAGACTTTTTTTATTATTATCTCTGCTACACAGGCCTACATTAAGCAGTGTTCCATCGTTGCTACGAACAGGTATGGTGCGGGCGAGAGGAAAATGCCTGTCTACATATTATGGATTTAAAGATGTTATGAAAAATGGTATGGACATTGACTCAACAAAATTGTTATTTTATGTTTGGGATTACCTCTTTTAGTAACGTGTCACATTGTCACTCTCAACATGTTGCTTTGTTTTTCACAAGCAATGTCAATGCTTCTTTTGACTCTAAAATAAGAAGCCACTAGACCTATATACGTTTTGGTTTGACATGCACTGCAAGAAACTGACAAAGCCACCTAACTAATGGGCGGAGGCAATTGAAACCCTGATCTGTTAAGAATAAATAAATCATGAACGATAACGATTAAGGGCTATACCCGGTTCCTTTACCTGCATGCTAGCTCTGACCTCAAACCTTTTCTTTTCGTTCTGTCAGTGAAATGTCAGATATCTGCGGGACCTTTTTATCGCTGCAGGAGGTGAGGGTAGAGGCAAGGGAGGGTGGAGGGGGTGAAGTTATGGTGTTGTTGAATGAGGACTCCTGAAAAGAACAGCCCTTTTCAAAAACACCACTGCATAGCCCACCATTAAAAATAAGACACCAATAACCCAATATAAGTGCCATGTTGTTGCAGTTTTGCCAATTTAGTTCCTACACTTTTTCCAATTTCACTGGTATTTAATTATGAGGATTTTTTTTGTTGTGTTGTAAACATGTATTCAACTTTTCTTATAACCTTCAAACATTATGAAAAAAGACAGGCATAAGCTTTATTTCAGAAAACACTTTTATTATCCAGTCTCACATTAAAAAACACAACAGATCTACTCCACATTCTATTCTCAAAAATAGTTCACCAATCATTATAGTAAAGCTTGGTACTCATACAATTCTAATTCCCAGCTGCTAAATAGAATATGCTTAAACAACTTAATGTAATGGTGAGGAATGTGTTTGTAACTATGTAAAAATGTTTCTGATATAAAACAGAAATAGCACTATGCGCTAAGAGTGATTTACCAAATAGGGAAAATACATTTACAAAGGCTTAATATATGTTTTTTTTATTGTAGATCTTTATATAGGAATAAACAGGAAACCAAAAACAAGTCTATTTGGTGTTACTGACTGACGCTCCAACTTAGATAGATGCCGTTTTTACAATTTACAACATAATTGGTTCCTTTTGTTCCCAGGGAATTGGATCATTTCCATGATTCTGTTCCTCTTCAGCCCCCGTGTTCCTCCGACCCTTCCAGAAGTGTTCCACATCCGGGATCGTCTTTCCCATGTTATCATACTGCACAGCTGGCACGGACGATGATGCGTTGCATTCCAAGTCAGTTTCGGAGTTAATTACGATGGCTCCTAATTCTGCTCCATTTCCTTCCGTTTTGGGGCTTCTGTTTGTTGTAAGGTGTTTGGACCGCCTGCAGGTTATGCGAATCCACAGAGTGGTTACCCCTTGGCGCACATCGTCATACATGGTAAGAAAAATTATGGGGGAGAAAGCGCTGCACGCGTAAAGAAGAACCTGCGCAAAAATAACAAAACCAACGGGTGGTTTATTGTATCCGAGTCTTATCCAAGTAAAAGTTCCCCATTGTGGCAAGAGTAGAAGTGCATTAGCGCCGCTGACACACAATAACACTAAAGTGACCTTACTCTGTTGCTGGGGATTTGGGTTGTGGTTAACTGCAGAGTGCAGTGTCTTAGTGTGATGTGCGATGGCAAAAATAATTGGGGCCACGAACGATAATGTTGGATAAATCTTGTAAAACGCGTGCATGAACTCAGAAGCGCACACTGGCATCTCAGATATGCAGATATTGCTTTCACCCTGTGGTTTTAAAGTGGCGTAAAGCATCTGCGGAATCGGAAAGATAATTGACCAAATTAAAACAAGCAATAATATCAATTGAATGCGCGTCGGATTGAAAAATGGCCCTTTGGAGGTGCTTGAAACTAAGTTGTGTCTTGTCTTGCTCGACGCTGCAAGAATCAACGTTTTGGCAACTAAACATAAATGCTGAAGCCAATCCGTTGTTCTGCAAACAAAGTTTCCAAGTGTCCAAGTCTCTTTGTAGTATGTCACTGCGCGCACTGGAGCGCACAACATCAAAATAGCCAGGTCTGTAGAACAAAGAGAAATGAGAAGCGCTTTCACTTCTGAACCTTTTCCGTTTTTAAAATCAAGAACGAAAATCAACAATACTAGTATATTCCCAATTATCCCAGTTGCACAAATACCTGTCAGAATGACAGGTATCGCTGTCTTTGTGTATTCTCCATGGAGCAGTTGAACACCTCCAACAAAATCAAAAAATGTGACATTTTTTGGACGATCAAAATCCATTATTCGCTTCTTTTTTATACTCTTTAGCAAGTGTCTTGAAAAGTGCCCTGTCAACAAATACAGTTTTCTAATTTATTCCGTGATCGCCGCGGACTCTTCAGAGCAGAGCTGTACCCAGATGGTCGGTGCTGAAATGCATCTGATAAGGTCGGGAAAGCATCAGATGTTAGAAGTGGATGTAAGGGTCTAACAGGTGGGCTGTTTTAATGGCGATCATTTCATGTCGTCAGACACTCGTCACGCTCCATGTAGTTCTACACTAGATCCAGACATGCGTGCAATGACATGCCTTATGTTTCAAAACGCCGAGGCAACATTTTCATGTATACATTTTAAAAAACATTATTGCATCAAGCTTGAAAACCTCTCATTTATCAACATTTAGAAGATTTTTTTATTAGTATGATAAAGTATATCCAATAAATGTGTACATCCTATAAGCCATATTCCCATAAGGTGGTAGTTTAAAAAACTGAACTAAGGACCATAAGCGATAGTGTTTCCCCTTTTTTAAAAGTTATAAACAAGGACACCCTACAAAGGAAGGAAAAAGAGGTGAGATATTACCAGTATCTAGTGCGTGAAAATTGCAGCTTTTGTGCGTGTATGTGCGTGCGTGTGTGCGTGTGTGTGTGTGTGTGTGTGTGTGTGTGTGTGTGTGTGTGTGTGTGTGTGTGTGTGTGTGTGTGTGTGTGTGTGTATGTGATGGCAATGAGTGCCCACTCACATGCTGCCATCGCCTCTGCTGGCCTTGTTGCTAAGATACTTGAAGCAGCAGGCATACTAGGGGTGGGAAAGGTGTGATGAACTCTGAGGCGGAGGGGATAATGAGAGGATTACTGCGCCCTTCAACTCCAATCATCGTTCCACTGGGTGGCTCGCCATGGAATCCTGCGTGTCAGTCTCTCCCGTGATGGAGCCGATCTTCCTGCCGCGTTAAGCCGTGACATCACAAAACGGTGAGAACTGACTGGTGGAAACAAAAACATCCATTACCACGGAGACCACGCCAACCGAAGCACCATTACCACGGAGACCACGCCAACCGAAGCACCATTACCACGGAGACCACGCCAACCGAAGCACCATTACCACGGAGACCACGCCAACCGAAGCACCATTACCACGGAGACCACGCTAACCGAAGCACAATACATCTAGCTCTTGACTTTGTATGCCTGACCTGCTCCTGCAGTTTGACAAAAGTGACTGACAACAGAATATGATGGATAAATGGTTACTCAACTAGGTGTGACATTATTGTTTAAAAATGTGAGTTTGTAAAGTCCATAAACCACAACATTAACAATTAATAAGAAGTCGAATTGTTTAATTTACTTACATTTTCAGAACTAAATGTCTTAATTCACTTTCATCACAACCTTTTATTTGCTGTTACTTCAATCCCAAATAGCATACAGGAGATATAATGAGCTAAAGTAATCATCATATCAAGCTGAACACACATCACCATGCCATCTATAGGGTGTACTCAATGTATTGAGGTGTTTTTTTTTATTTTTTATGACCACCAAGACTCCAACTAGGACGATCTCTTTGGGGTCCTGAAATATGTGTCTGCTTGCCACCTGTGCATGTAATCTACCCTTTAAAATAGGGGCAGTGCCCACAGCTACAAACATCAGCCAATCCTAATCCAAGACGAAACACTACGCGATGATTATGAGAGTATGACAATATACTGCAGTTTAGGGCTAGAGTAAATATATGTTGACTAAATAATGTGAGTAGACTGGATGGTACGCCTTGCTATTCTCAGCACTGTGTGCCTCCAGACAGTCTCCTTCACCATGGACTCCTTCCTCTCTGAAGACACAAGCAGAGTCCCCTCTTTGTGTTTGTCTCTCTGGCTAGCTCACTGCTGCTCCCTGGGGCTTTCACAGTGAGAGAGAGACACAGACAGAGAGAGAGAGCAAGAGAGAGAGAGAGTGTGTGTGTGTCAGAGAGAGAGAGAGAGAGAGAGAGAGAGAAATACACAGAGACAGAGAAAGAGAGAGACATAGAGAGAGAGACAGAGACAGAGAAAGAGAGAGAGAGAGAGAGAGAGACATAGACAGAGAGAGAGACATGCACGCATGCACACACACACACGTACTCACATACACACACACAAACACAGAGAGAGACAGAGAAAGAGAGAGAGAGAAAGCGAGAGAGAGATACATGCACACACACACACACACACACAGAAACACACACAACACAGAGAGAGAGAGAGAGAGACAGAGAGAGAGAGAGAGAAAAGAGAGAGAGAGAGAGAGAGACAGAGAGAGAGAGAGAAAGAGAGAGAGAGAGAGAGCGACAGAGAGAGATGGAAACAAGAACACAACCCCACAGCTAAGGAAGAATGAAGCGGTGTAATGGTCCTTTGGGAAACGTTTCAACCTAAAAAAATTTAATAAACCGACAAAATTAAGTGGGTTTTCTACCACAGGGATAAGTCCATTAAGAACTGACTAAGTGACGTCTACATCTCTGTTGTTTGATTCAAAATGCTCTTAGAATATCACAGAATACTGTCTGGATGCGCAGGATTGTTTTTTGCGGTACATTTGTTTTGTTTAGTCTCGGGTGGTTGGTTTGATTTGGACAGGATATACAAGTTGTTAGACAAGCTAAATAAAACCCTCCTTATGGATTTCTGAGCAAGTATTTACCTAGGGCTGAATGTCACTCATGGTTGGAGCGCCAGTGACGGACAGAATCTGTGGAACAACGACAAGTCTCCATTGATGTTTCCTGTCCCAGCTAGTCCAGCTGATTAGTAATGCTTTTGTTGATGACGGTGGGGTAATTCGCATGCAAAGTGGTTCCTTTCAAACTGACTCCTCTGCCATCAAACAGGGCAGGTTGTCCACATAGGCAACACCGGTTACAGCCATCAAACAGGGCAGGTTGTCCACATAGGCAACACCGGTTACAGCCATCAAACAGCTTTCAAGAGACAAATGTGACAGTTACCAAGACAACGTGCGGTCGGCAGCCCACTTGACCTGAAAAGATGGTGGTGTGACTGCTCCTTTCTACTCCACAGTCAGAGACTCAATGTCGATCTGGATTGTATTCCAAAGGGCAAAGGCCTTGGTGTAAATTATTTGATCTGAGTGAGTGAGTGAGTGAGTGAGTGAGTGAGTGAGTGAATGATTGAGTGAGTGAGTGAGTGAGTGAGTGAGTGAACGTGTGAGTGGGTGAGTGAGTGAGTGAATGAGTGAGTGAGTGAACGTGTGAGTGGGTGAAGGACTGTGTACACTTCTCTAGGTTCAAACGCTCTAGTATATTGGTATGAATTACACGACTTTAAAGACCTCATGACGTCACAGCATGCATTGTTTTCACCATAAACATAGCAAGACTAATGATATTATACCTTCCATTTTGACCTCCTGTTTAAAGAATAGTGGTCTTCTAAAGTGAAGCGTTTTGTCATGTAAATGTAAGGTTTTTTATTTATCTTCAATTGATCTCACAGGGGAAGCATATTAAATATGTACGCACCTAGAGACTAACGTATTAAGTAGAGATGTGGTTGTGCAAAAGTCTTTTAATAATATTTTGAATATTTCAAAACGTTTTTTTTTTTTGCCTTCAATAGGCTTGTCCTCATCCGTCCCTGTTGGATGTTGTATTCAAGCTTTTTGGAGCTTCTTTTGTGAGCAAGATGAGCCAAAAGAAATATCCTAAAGTGATAATGTAGAAAGTGCTTGTCAGACTCGGTGACTAGCAGCCTGGAGAGAAATGTTGTCCCTAAGTTCCCCCTGTCCTAATGATGCAACACACTACGGACACAAAAGGTGCTCTAAGAGGAATATATACATACAGAAATGGTAAATATGTTAACGCTAAAATACAAAAAAAGAATTATTAGAAATTCTAATAAAATGACTTGACTGCCACCTTGTGGAAATTAAATAGTGGCACTTTATGAACAAAATTAATAATCGAGTTCTTTTTTGCATTCAATTATCTTAAACAACAGCAGAACCACAAACTAGTCATTTCACCTTTATTATAATTTACCTATCATGAAACAACAAATCCGTACAACTCACTGTGGCATGTCAGCCATTTATTCACGTAAACATGATCAAAACAAAGACTCTCTCACCAGCAGAGGGAGGCAGAGTACAGACCAATGCTTTGAACACAAACCAATTTGTTCTTAAAACGCGCTGATTTGGAAACCATTAGATCAGAGGATGAGAGGGGTTCCTGGACTGGGGATTTTGGCTTCATGGACAAGTTGTTTACAAAATAAACTGCACATAGACCTGAAACACTTACATTCAAACAACAGCAACAACAAGAAACAAACAAACAAAAAATATCTTCTTTTTAAAAGCATACAAAAAGCCTGTAAGTTCTGCTGAGCTATATTTTGCCCTCAGACTGACTATAGGCTTTTGTCAGCCATGCATTGCATGTAGTTAACGTGATGGAAACTGATGGGACTTTCAAAGCTATGGGCCACGTGGGAATACATTATTGACGTTAAAATCGTGACACAACCTGTTTTCCTTGTTTCTGTTGCATTGCTATTTTAAACCAGACTCTTGAAAGCTGTGTTGTCAGCCCTTCTAACACTAAGAGTGACCCTGTGTTATATAACCCGGATAGACCAAGTGCTTTGTCTGGTCCCTTCATAGCCGAGACTGGACCAGCAGCAGAATAATTCAATTCAATTGGTCTCTCTCTCTCTCTCTCTCTCTCTCTCTCTCTCTCTCTCTCTCTCTCTCTCTCTCTCTCTCTCTCTCTCTCTCTCTCTCTCTCTCTCTCTCTCTCATGGTATTTCCCTTTGTATCACTATATGAACACAAACCCTCATACACAATACACACGCACACAAACTGATCAAAGTTGATGCTAGACACACAGAGAAAAAGGCTGGACAGGCATTGCTATTATGGTTCTAAGCTAAAGAAAATGGGACTTTTTATTTAATCAGATGACTTGTATGTTGTTGCCTTTCTGCATATGACTCATGTGTAATCTTGTAGTCCATCGAGCCGTGTGCATAATGGAAAGAGCTTATCGCCGTGCCGGCCTCGGGACCACGTCGACTTTCTCCCATTCCCGCCACGGCTCGGCTCCAAATAAGGTCAATGCCACTTAAAGCGTGAGACCCAACTGAAATCACCATGGACACAAAGGTGCGAAGGTTACGGGGAAAAGGAACAATAATCTAAAGAGAAAAGAATGAGGAGTTCAATTGGGACGCGATTAAAATGAATGGAAGCAGGGCTAGATAAGAGGCATGCCATTTTCTCATCTATTTAACATTCATTGAATTGAATAATCCGGTCCTATTATCGTAAATAGTCTGCATATTTACCCTGAATATGCTAATTTATGTTTGCTGGAAGCAGTCCGAGACTTAATAATTTTTTCATCAATATAGAATGTGCATTTCTCTCACTGGAAAGAGTATGAGAGAGAGAGAGAGAGGGAGAGAAGGGGGAGAGAGAGAGAGGAGGGGGGGAGTAAAGTGGGAGAGAGAGCTAGCAAGAGAGGTAGAGAGAGAGAGGTAAAGTGAGAGAGAGGTAGAGAGAGAGAGAGATATATAGAGAGAGGTAAGGAGAGAGAGAGAGAGAGAGAGAGAGAGAGAGAGAGAGAGAGAGAGAGAGAGAGAGAGAGAGAGAGAGAGAAGTATGGAGAGAGAGGTATATTTTATTGCTCATTGTTTCAGTAACTTTTCTATTCATTTTTTGCTCTTTGCCCAAGGCCGACCCAGTTACATTTCAATCAAAAGATTCATTGTAAAGTCATTATCCCAAACTAGTGGCTGATAATTGGCTGTTACTTTGCATAGTGGTAACACTCTGGCTCCTGGGCAAATGACTGTGGCCTTATCTGTCACTTTTAAGGGAAAATAATGGACAATTTATCATTAATCTTCTACTGGGAAATAATAACAAGTTAAATGTCATTCCCCATCTCGTCCTCACAAATAAATTATATTGCTCTTGGGGTTTGTCTGATCACTAACCCCTCCTCTCCACAGGCACCAAGGACATTCCTACTTCATAAAAAAAAGTAATGTAACGTCAGTGAAAAGGTCCGCATGCACACCATTGATGTCTCACTAATTTAATTTCAATTTCAGTGTTGATGTGTTATTGTAGACTTATAAATGGATGTTCTAGTGGGCCCACTGTCCTGTTTGATTTTAAGAAACCAAGTATGACCAAATATAACGTGCTATAATGTAAACATCTGAAACTTGTAAAGGGGAGGGAGAGGGGCACAGACACACACACACACACACACACACACACACACACACACACAGAGAGAGACAGACAGACAGAGAGAGAGAGAGACAGAGAGGGACACAGACACACAGCGAGAGAGGGACACAGACAGAGAGAGAGAGAGAGAGAGAGAGAGAGAGAGAGAGAGAGACAGAGAGAGAGAGACAGAGAGGGAGAGTGAGACTGAGAGAGTGAGGGAGAGAGAGTCAGGGTGAGAGAGAGAGAGACAGAGAGACAGAGTGAAGGAGAGGATAGAAGTCGTTTGGCATTCAAAGGCAACTGAGCTCCTCAGACGACCTGTTTGCACAAGGATCAATCACCTATCAGTCTATAGGGGAAGGGCCATCACACAAAGGATACAGAGATTATCTATACGAGTGGTTTCCCTTTCTGTTTGTTGTTGTTGACAAATAAGAACCTCTTAAATCCTGTCAATTAATGCATGCGGGCTGGCGCTTTTCGGCTTTAACCCGCGATCAGAGACAATGGCCTGCAACTGCAGCCCCCATGTGTGATAAGGACCTCCATAAAGAATCCTATTTGGAATAACTGCAACAGATTAGTGATGTTGTTGCTCATAGGAACTGACCTTATTATCATTTCATTGACAGCAAATGGCCCCTGTGTCCCGTCTGAAAATAACACACACAGAGCTGTTGTCTTAGGCCTGGTGGGCTCAGCGCTTTTTATAAGCCTTTACAAAGGAGACGGCCATGGTTAAATCGATAGACATCAAATGAGTTATGAGCCATTTTGAAATAGCCTCCAAAAAGAGCATGGGAGATAGAGAACAAATGCAGCAACATCTTTCTAGAATCATCAGCAGAACAGGCTCGGTAATGAAACCATCACAGTCCAACCAACGGGTTTAGACAACACTGATGTTTAAATGAAACCATCACAGTCCAACCAACGGGTTTAGACAACACTGATGTTTAAATGAAACCATCACAGTCCAACCAACGGGTTTAGACAACACTGATGTTTAAATGCATGTTGTTTAGAAGGAGCTCTGTCTAGTTTGAGAGTGGTTATATACGGATACAGGACATTAAATAACATAATTTCATGTCTAGTTTGAGAGTGGTTATATACGGATACAGGACATTAAATAACATAATTTCATGTCTAGTTTGATGGTGGTAATATACAGAGAGAATAAGACAGTTATTGAAATGGTTTGGCATGAAGTTTTAATTAAAAAATGATTAAGGGGTTGAACTATTAAAGCTAAAATCTCTCAGTTTTTACTAAAGTCATTGTCTCTTTTTTCCCACTACTACTAGATCAGAGCTACACACTTCCAAGTGAATACTTGTCATTAATTTGGACATCTTTATTTTCTTAAGGGAAAGGGAAGTTTGGGATGCCCTGCTGGAACTGCTACCTCCGCGACACAACCCCGGACAAAGCGGATGAAGATGATGATGATGAATATACAGATATAGGAGATTACATATTAACAATTCATGTCTAGTTTGATAGTGGTTATATACAGATGTAGGAGATTACATATCATAATTTCATGTCTAGTTTGAGAGTGGTAATATACAGGTATAGGATGTTACATATCATAATTTCATGGCAGCAGCTACAGTATATGCATGGTCCTGTGCCATATGAAATCATTTAACTTCACATTTAATAAAGAATTTCAGTTTAAATATTTGATACTGTATCAAATTATACACAGTTGTATATTGCAACACAAATAGTAAATCAATAAAAATGTAAGGCTAAATAACTTTTTCCTCACAAAAACATAGAGCGATCAAAACGACCGCAAAAACAGATCACAGCTAATGATTTTAGCGGAGATTCGGAACAAGTGTCCAGTCGACCAAGAGCAGGTCAAAGGTCAGCTACTGTTAGGTTTGTATCACCCTGCTTCAGGACCACAACAATGGTCCGCTTAGAGGTCAAACACCAAGGTCACCACAAGGTCAAGGGGTGGACAGGAGCGGTGCAGTCAGTGGGAGCAGGTTGTCGGGGGCAACACGTAGGTAGGGTTGGTTGCCCCTCTCCCCTCTGAGAGCAAACAGTCGTCAGTAATCCTCCCCGGCCTTTATTCTCCAGACACACGTTGAACATGGCGGTGCGCGCTCTAAGAGCCAAGGTCGCTCCCCCGGCACGCCTAAGCCTTTTAGACAGCGAGTCAACAGGACGTGGCAGAGGACGAGGGGGGCTCCGCTTTGGGCTCCATCTCGCTCTAAAGACAGGAGGTACACTTGATATATGACGCTTTATATAGACCATATGTGTTTATATATTTTATATATATATTTATATATTTTTTTACCTCAAGGGTTTTCATTTTGAAACCTATCCTAAATAACTTGTAGAACACAACTGTTGTCTGTGAGAGAATGTGTCCCATCTGTTGGTTCCTACAGAACAATCCAGCGACCTTTCAGGTGTCGCTCTGTCACGTTCATGTGCGGCTTCGTCGTCTCTGGGGGCGACAGGAACGTATCACGTGACCTTTGGCCTTTCACCCAACACGCTGGAGTGTCAATCAATCGTCTGAATGTGAAGACACAAGGAACATGAAAAACACCGGATTAAAATGAGTATTATTGACTGACATGATGAACATGACAGTGATAAAGGTCAGCCAAGGTAATGCTGTTCACCTCCATCAATGTGGGTGTCGTAAGAACATGGGCTGAAATGTTTATGTGTCTTTGCTTATGTTTATGTTGTGGAAAATTGTTATTGTTGGTTATATGATGTTATCCTAAATATTGAAACATTGTGTCATGATGACAGCATAGTCATGTTTAAAAATATATGTTGAGATCAAATTGAATTGAACAGCTGGCAAAAAGATTTCTAAACCTATGCGGGACAAGAATTTTACTTATACTATTGCTAGAAAGAGTAAAAGTGTGCGTACACAAAACACAACATACACACACACACACACACACACACACACACACACACACACACAGACACACACACACAGACACGCACAAACGTATAAACAAACAAACGCAAACATACACACCAAGCTCCCCTACGGGACAGCACAGTCCTCTCCAGTCTGCAGGGGCTCCAGGAGAGCAACTTTAGAAACCCCCGCACCCTAACAGCCCTCAGAAACAGAGATCCTGAGGGGAATTAGGTCTGTACCCCGGCAACCCAAACACAGAATTAAAGAGGGCTTACATGATTCCCCCTGGGGACATCAAACGGTCCAGGACCCCCCCCCCCCTGTCTCTCTGTCCCTCTGTCTTCTCTCTTTGTTCGGCTCTGTTGACTTCATCTCTGAAAGACTGGAGAGCAGCAAGAAATCACTCCTCTCTCTCAGTCTGACTGCCCTCTTTGCTTTTCTCAGCCTCTCCTCCACATGCTCCCATGTCTGCTTTGTGCACCATTCCCTCGTTACGTAGTCACTGGCAACAGCGTTGAGTACAGTAGGAGTAATATGAAAATGGAGAAATGATATGCACAATTATAATTATGTAACTTGTCAAATGTGTGGTGTTTTCCAAATTTCTTTACTGGAGAGGACAGAGGAACAAGACAGACAAGAACAAAGAGAGAGAGAGAGAGACAGAGAGAGAGAGAGAGAGAGAGAGAGAGAGAGAGAGAGAGAGAGAGAGAGAGAGAGAGAGAGAGAGAGAGAGAGAGAGAGAGAGAGAGAGAGAGAGAGAGAGAGAGAGAGAGAGAGAGAGAGAGAGACAGAGAGAGAGAGAGAGAGAGAGAGAGAGAGAGAGAGAGAGAGAGAGAGAGAGAGAGAGAGAGAGAGAGAGAGAGAGAGAGAGAGAGAGAGAGAGAGAGAGAGAGAGAGAGAGAGAGAGAGAGAGAGAGAGAGAGAGAGAGAGAGAGAGAGAGAGAGAGAGAGAGAGAGAGAGAGAGAGATTAATATTTTGCAAGAGAGAGAGAGAGAGAGAGAGAGAGACAAAGAGAGAGAGAGAGAAAAAGACAAAGAAAGAGAGAGAGAGAGAGAGAGAGAGAGAGAGAGAGAGAGAGAGAGAGAGAGAGAGAGAGAGAGAGAGAGAGAGAGAGTTATTGAGACAAAGACAATACCCCATATGTCTGAACAGGTCTCCGTGCTGACAGGACGTCTTCATTGTGTGTGTGTGTGTGTGTGTGTGGGGGGGGGGGGGGGTTGCTCTGCCCCACTGGGAGCAGATTAGCTTCTCCATGGGGGGCCAGCGGAGAGGTGACGACCCAGAGAGGAAGTATCAGGAAAGGACAAACACAAGGGCAAATCTTCCCACTATCGCGTTATTAGTATTCATCGTCACAAAATGCCAGCTGCCAAGGGAGACAGTGCTAGCCTTTTGAATTGTTAGTAGGGATAGGTAAATAAAGAATTAGTGTGTGTGTTATACTTGGGAGAGTTTGTGTGTGGGGTCGGGGGGGATTCTTTACATTGCCTTGTTTTTTTTCACCAACAGATGGCGTCAAATACAAACTTGTGAATTTTCTTTTTTGAGCCAGTCAAGTCGAAACATGGGGAATAGGCCCACACAAAAAGGCTATGGAGAAGGCACATGAGCGGCCTATGGAAAACTCGCTACGGCACGCAACAAATACAGACATCGAGTTATAGCTCTGGTTAGAAAGCCGAAAAGCATGTAGGCCTAACTGCAAAAAACAATCAAAAAAGCATGTAGCCTAATTTAAATAAATAATGTATTTTAAAGGAGAACGTTCCTCATAGTGAGCAGATCACATTGACTCCGGCAACATGATCCACATCTTTAACTGGTTGATTGACATCTCTTTAGCCCAAACCACCGCACGTTCCCACATGCTCCTCCACGACAGTTTAGCGAATAATTAATCTATAATTTGAACAAAGACCACTAAGTCCCTGGTTAAACGACGACAAAGGGGCCCCCACCCCCGAAATGGTAAACCAATACCATATTAATAAGCCCTTCAAGAAAAACACGCTTCGTTCAGCCAGCTGTTGGCTGGGAGGGGGGTCGTTTAAACAAGTGTTCTGTGCGCCGCGAGCCGTCAAGCGTCCAGAGGGCGCCGCGCGGGCCGAGCTGATAGTGCAGCGGCTGCTACGGGGGCTATGCCGTTTGGCGCTAGGTTTAATCTGCCGTTCTGTTTGGATAGGATAACAGACGTCTATTGTCAGACAATGGCATTGAGCTACTCTCAGTTCAACTGATCTGTGAGGAATTTCAATAACACCCCAAGCCGTCCCTCATATAGGTTCACATTAGTTAGAATAATAAGCAAATGGATGGAATACTTCGCTTGTCATTTATAGGCTTTTATTGTTTTGATTAGCGTTGATGGTGTTGCCTGAATGCCAAGACCATGTTTAGATTATTAAAGAAAACTTAATGAAGAAATGGCAATGGACGTTGTCGTTCTAGAAACATATGGCTGTCTCGTTTTAGTTTTGAGCGTTTATAGGTATAGGCCTTTACAGCGGAATTTGAAGGGCGGGTTGCGTGCATCGCACCAAACATAATGCAGGCAGGCCACGGGGGATTCATTCAGAACATGTTCCGGACATTAAGAAAATACCAACAACAAAATAAATACACCATCGATGTATGCAAAAGATTTAGCCTTATTTAGGAATGTGCTAATTACACCCTATAAGACTTTCTGACAAACTTAAATATAAATTTTTGTCATGGCAGGTTCGGCGTCCGTCAAATTTGTGCTCAAGTAAAGATATGGTAACATGGCCTGCATGAGACAATGGAGCGTTCACGCCACTGGCAGCTTCACAGACCTGCAGTCCACAGGGGCGGCAAACCAGCCCTCCTGAAATGTGTGGAAAGGTGTGAGTGACAGCCGCGGCGTGAGCCCCAGCTGCCATGGAGACCGTGTGAATCGGAGTTGAACGGCAGTGTCACGAACCAAGGACGGGAGCCAGGCATTTCCTTGTGGTCGCCAGGGTTGAGAATGTGAGCCTGATTGAGTATCTAATTACCCACTTTAGACTCTAAGTAGGCCATTTGCACTCTGGTGCTTGGAGTATGTGGATCCTTCTCATGGATGGTTTGTTGTGTTTTTCTTGGCCCGCTTTATGTGTGCCATCAAAGCCACTGCCCTGACTTGTCCATACCCTATATGTGTCTATTTGTCTGAGTGTGTGTGCGTGAACGATTGGGTATGATTGTTGGATGTATTTGTTTGCGTTTCTGTGCATGAGTGCGCGTGGTAGGGGTGCTATAGGGTTACTGTGTGTGTGTGACAAGTGCCCAATCTCTGGTCTCCATCTAACATTGCAGATTAACTTTGACTATGCAGCAGCTGTTGGTGTCTTGGCCCATGGTATGAATCTACGGTTCTGATGAGGTGTTGATTGACAGCTCCTATCCCAGAATAGAAGAGGAATCCTACTATGATGAGGTCCTAAACCACAGTGGATCTCTTTAGGGGAACGGCCTAGTCGGAATCTCTCTGTTCTCTTTCTGATTGGCCCAACTGATAACTTCATTAAGTAGATAATACGTTTGTTGAAAATGTCACTAAATATGTCAGTCTCCTATTTAGAGACTTAAAGATGCATTTAGGACTCATAGATGGGTTCTGTTTCATGTATAATGAAGGGAATTCCACAAATGGAAAACATTCACGCAACTTTGTTTCTTTATATCTGCCACACTTCCAAACTTCGTTAATGACTGTTATACTGGCCTGGAAAAGTATGGTCCTAACCATCTTGGCTTACTAATAGTTAGAGAAGATCTTCATATTTAATAGTCTGATAGTGCCGGATTTAAAGGCATAGTTCAACTGCCATTATACAGTTGAGGATGTTATGTTTGCTGCTAATGTAATCTGCTCATTCAAGCTGCAGTTACCGCTGATGTCCAGCAGATGTCGATACAAGCTCCAAGCGCTCAGACTGTTCTGGTTCACAGTAGTTTGGATTAAATAGATAGGCGTTTAGAGAGAATGAACGGGGATCCACCGTGTCTAATACAACAGCAGGAAAAGCATAGAATTAACGGGAGTAATGAAAATAGTATACATTATAAATAATAAAGAACACTAGACATATAGTTATGCATGAATTAATTAATTAATTAATGTATAGCTGACCAGGCCATTCCATAAAACATGCAACATGACCTCTGACCTCTAAATAGCCTTTTGATGTAATGATAGGGTCACTATTTATTCAATAATCCGAAACGCTGCACCATCCTATGAGACACTTCATCATGTATTTTAACTGGTTGCATTTGGTTAGCTGCTAAACTACTTATATTGTAAAAAAAAAAAAGAATTTTGTTGCTTCATTTATTTATTTATTTATTTATTTATTTATTTATTTATTTATTTAAATATTTTATTGATATATTCTGCCTTTAAACAGGACACTGCTGGAAAAGAGACCTGGTCTCAGTCGGTTAACCCTGTATAAATAAAACAAATTATAATAATACAATACATTTCTACTTGTACTCTGTGCAATGACAATAAAGTTGAATCTAATCGAATCTAATTGAATGCAGACAAAGCCAATGTGCAGCTCTACCGTGAAAGAGATGCGGATGGCCCAAGGTCGTAAGCCTCAGCGTTTGTTTACCTCAATGACTTTATCTGACTGGAAAGTCTCAAGTGCTGCTGTCAATTGTAATATACTGTACATTTGTTACCTAACATATAAATACAAAATATAAATATTTAAATGAATGCTTTAGGCTGCAGCTAAGTCCAAAAGTGATTGCGTTGATCTTAATCACTCATCCAAAGACAATTATGAGGGTTTGAAAAAAAGCAAAGGTAACTATATATATATATATATATATATATATATATATATATATATATATATATATATACTGTGCACAAGTTTTAGGCAGGGGATGCTGTTTTGAAGGCGAAGGGTGGTCACACCAAATGTTGTTTTGATACCGATTTGGTTTTCCCTCACTTTGTATTTCATGAATTGATAAAAAAAAAAAAAAATGTATTCATAAGACTTCACACCTGCCTAAAACTTTTGCACAGTACTGTATCTGCATCTAATTTTATAGGTGCCTTTCTAGACACCCAAGGTCACGATATATATACAGTATATATATTACAGAAAGGTAAATTCCACTGATGTCAGTAAAGCTTTGGCAAAAGGTACAACAGCATGAATCTCAGTTTACGGTTGATTGACAAGGCAGCTTTATTAAATATGACACCATGGCAAATTAAGTTAGCAATAACACAAAGCTAAGAGGGTCATTTAAAAGCTGCTTATTTGTCATAGCTGATGTTTATGTCTTCAAAATGTGGTCCTCTCACTTCCTCTGAAACATTCTCAACAGTCTCACGTGTAATATGTCTAAGCAATAGCCTTGTTTCACATTGCATCCACTATATTGTCACGCAGGTATGAGTGAAAACACCCTCTCTGCTGTGCAAAGAGAAGCTTGGAAAACGTCCTTACTATCATATTATTGGTTTTCCTGGATGAATGATTTCTGCACAAGTAAGCATGCCATCAAACACACCCTCACATAACACCATCAGCAAAATTAATTAGCTTCCTTCTCCCCACCCCCTCCTTTCAGCCACCTTCCCCCTCTGCCTGCATATGCTGCCAGCTACAGCAAGACACAGCCTGCAGGTTGGTTTGAATACCCCCTCAGAAGCACTCCGCATGCTAGGCAGGGTTTAACATACACTCCGCAGTGCTTTCCATTTTATAAAAAACAAAAAGTATAATATATATCTCATTGTATTGAATAGAAGCACTTATTTAGATTATGTAGAAACCACTATGGGGTTTAGATACAAACCTGTATGTAGAAACATACACTATGGGGTTTAGATACAAACATATGTAGAAACGTAGACTTTGGGGTTCTCATCAAAGACTGGTTTTACTGAGGAAGCTAAACTCTGTTAAAAAATGGTTATGACTCTGTTTCACAGCTGTTTTATTTAATCAATTTAAACTTTTGTCCTATTGAGAATGTTAAGTTGAGGAGTAAGACAAAGCTACAGAGAGTGGTGAACCCCTACTCTAAGATTAGGCTGCAGTGGTGTCCCTGCTCAGCCTCTCCACTCTGTACTAGACACCCGGTCAGGGACGCCACCTCCATCCATTCCCAGCCATCCTACCCCTTGCACCAGGAGCTCCTCCCTCTGCCCTCTGGGAGGAGGAGGTACAGGGAGGAGGAAGTACAGGTAGGAGGTACAAGGAGGAAGAGGAGGTACAGGGAGGAGGAAGTACAGGTAGGAGGTACAGGGAGGAAGAGGAGGTACAGGGAGGAGGAAGTACAGGTAGGAGGTACAGGGAGGAAGAGGAGGTACAGGGAGGAGGAAATACAGGAAGGAGGTACAGAGAGGAGGAGGTACAGGGAGGAAGAGGTACAGGGAGGAGGTACAGGGAGGAAGAGGTACAGGGAGGAGGTACAGGGAGGAAGAGGAGGTACAGAGGAGGAAATACAGGAAGGAGGTACAGAGAGGAGGAGGTACAGGGAGGAAGAGGTACAGCGAGGAGGTACAGGGAGGAAGAGCTACAGCGCGGAGGTAAAGAGGTACAGGGAGGAAGAGGAGGTACAGGGAGGAGGAAATACAGGAAGGAGGTACAGAGAGGAGGAGGTACAGGGAGGAAGAGGTACAGGGAGGAGGTACAGGGAGGAAGAGGAGGTACAGGGAGGAGGAAATACAGGAAGGAGGTACAGAGAGGAGGAGGTACAGGGAGGAAGAGGTACAGGGAGGAGGTACAGGGAGGAAGAGGTACAGGGAGGAGGTACAGGGAGGAAGAGGTACAAGGAGGAAGAGGTTCAGAAAGAATGAGGTACAGGGAGGAGGAAGAGGTACAGAAGAAGAGGTACAGGGAGGAGGAGGTACATGGAGGAGGAGGGAGGAGGTGCAGGGTCACTAGGCTCCTTCATTCCTAAGGCAATAGCTGCCATCAAACATGAACTATTGTCCACATCCTATTGATGAACTTTACTATTCTGTACTTTGTGACAGGGGAATTAATTTAATATAGCCTTGACTGGGCCTTTAGAAAACGTCATATGCCTGCTGTTGGTCCTTAGAAAACAAGTAATTTAGATATGAACCTCCTAGTTTTCATTTAGCTATGGCTGGCCAAGACACTAAATTCAACAAGATTTGACAATGAAAAAAATAAGTTTAATATAGCCTTACATATTAAAACAATTCTATTCAAAAAGTCTATTTGTTCTAGTAGGTAGTTGTTTTTTTGTTTGCCAATTTGTAACAGCTAATAGGCTAGACTACTTTCCCTTTTCATAGAATGCAACTATGTTGCCTTTCTCATTCCAACACTTTCGGTACAAAGCATCTGCAATGTTATGTCATCCCAGAGAACTCTGTAGAGGTGTGTACATCAGCCTGAGCTGAGCTCACATGGGCACTTGGGCAGACGGCTTGTCTTCTGTATCATTATTGCAGGCTGCATGCTCATTCTCTCTGGCTCACTCCCCGTTGAAGAGTCTGCAACTCCCGCGAGATTTCGAAAGATTTATTTTAAATCAGTGTGAAACATTTATCCCGAGAGAAAAATAGACGCTGTTTTTTTAATGCTCTTAATTTCGTTAAATTAAACCGCACGCATGGCTAAGGTGTGACAACTAACTTCCTTGTCCTGCAGAGTGGATAACGGCGTGACGTCGCCTTTCTTCTACAGTTCTGCAGAGGGGCCCAGCTTGCCCGAAAGGCATAGAGGCACGCGCTGTCGGAAACAAGCAAGCGCAAATGCGGCAGCTGTCTGCGATCTAGAGTGGGGCGAGAACTAAACGGCAACATACTTAACAATATCAACAACTTTGTGGTACCAATAACGTGGTACTATCAACTTAGGGGTTGATGTGACTGCTGCACATTTTGTCGCTGAGCAAAAGGAAACGGCGGATATCACCTCCGCGTTTAGCTTTGAGCCCCACTATTTGCTGAATTGTTTGTTTGGCCATGTCCTCGCTAAATGCAGACGAAGACCAGAGGTGGATACCAACACATGTCCTGGTGACAGTTCTGCGGGGCAGGGGCTTACGAGCCAAGGGCAAACACGGGACGAGCGACGTCTACACCATTATTCAGGTGGGGAAGGAGAAATACTCGACTTGTGTGCTGGAAAAGACAACCTCTCCCGAATGGAAAGAGGAATGCTCTTTCGAGTTGCTGCCCGGGGTGTTGGAGGATGAGGAGAGGAGCGCCTACCCCCCGGGAAGCAGCGATTTGGTCCTCACGGTGATGCACCGGGCGGTAATCGGGATGGATGTATTTCTCGGACAAGCAGTGATCCCTCTGGATAAGGCCTTTCAGGACAATATATGCATGAGAAACGAGTAGGTTTGATTCTATGGTTTAGAAAGCAACTTATTTTAAGGTTATTTGATTTCAGCATACATTAAAAAGACTTAGTGCATTGTTCTGTAGGTTTCCATTTGCTTCCCTATGAAGTCATTCTTTATAGTGTATTCTTATTTAAGACGTGCCCACTAAGGGCATATTCACGTCATAGGGTTGTGTACAGTTTATATTTTTCTTAGACATTTTGCTTGTAGGGTAGGGTATGGACACAGCGCTGTCAGTTCATTGCTGCATCAGGCCGCTTCACACGGCAGTCTGCAGACACGCCCTCTGCATGTAAATAGAAAACTAGTTGGCATGAGGCAGTGGTCAGGGGGGCTTGCAGTGGTTAGAAACACCAGCGCCCTTTTTTGTGGCAGATATTGTTTTTTAATAGATTGAGGTGAGGTTTTATTACATTTCTTTTGTATAGCTTTTTTTTTTATCCACAAAGCTAGGGGTGGTCACAAAAAGAGAGCGGATTATGGTCTGTCTGTCCCAGTTCTGAGGATTATCTAACGTTTTTCACAGACTGAGAGTGATAGAGAGATCAATGTGGTATTTTTAGAATAACATGTTGTGTTTTTGAAAGCTCATCTTTAATGCTAGAGGCGGAGGGGGGGGGGGGGGAGACAGGGACAAGAGTTTCAGATGGAAAGTCAGACATAGAGTCTCAAGTAACACCTGATGCCTTATCTTGCATGTATGACCTTATAACCATCAACACCTTTTAAAAAAAAAGAGTATTGGTTATTTCCCCTTGGGCTAATTATTGTAAAGGATCGTCTCAGCAATTTGACCTACTGTTGACAAAGCACAGATTTGCTTTGGGAGTAACATTTCTGTTTGTTTGACATTTCTATGCCAAAACAAACATTGTAACAGACTGTTTGTTTGATATTACTTAACTTTAGTCTTTAAGGAGAACCATTATCTTAGGATCCGTTTTAAGAGGCTCAGCTGACAAAGCCCATATGTCCAACCACCTCTCATGATTGTATAATGTTGTCTTACCAAATCCCAAAGCATTGTTTGGTTTTATTATGGGTATGTTTAAACATAAAGACAGTTACTACAAAGTAGCTGCTGTTATGGGTTCCCATCGTGCAACATCCCACATAAATCAAAGAGAAGAACATTTGGTTTTGCCTCAGCGACTGTGTGATGAAAGGTGCCCCCCCATGTCCCTGTTGACCCACGGTATTCAAGGTCAGCCCTAATGACGTGTGTGTCAGCAGTTTTAGTTCACAGGACACATTCAATGTCTCCATGTGGCATTTAAAGAATCAGGGTGGGTCGGCACTGCTCCCAATAACAACTCTCTACCTTTGTGGTGAGATGGATATGTATCCACCCCAGCCTTAAACCTCTTTGTTGTTCACGGCTCAGACAACCTAACCCATAATTAAATGCTTTTTAACCTGCCCTTGACGTCGTAAATAGTTGTTGATTTCAAATGCCTGATTTAAAGCTGAAGCTAAAGCTAATATTAGCCGCTGTAGGCAATCAGCCAGTTTGCTGTTAAGGCTTGTGGAGATGTGTAGAGGGTGTGGAGAAATAGCACGTGTTTTAACCATCTCATCCAGTCGTCAATACAGACATGATGTACTATTGTCAATATAACTAGATTGGTGACAGGGAAAAAAGACATTGCTTTCTTTCTATTACGTAATGTTACATTGCAGATACACTGTAAAGAACGACTTGCGGGTTTAATAGCCTGGTAAAAAGAAGTTACTCAAACCAAGTGGGTGCTTTTTACAATCACAAATAGTCCCACAATGTACAATGTTAGCAATACTGTGTAACGACTTATCATGTCCCTAGACACGACCACGACATCCGTGCTTCATTGATTTTATCTGTCAGGATTACTGTCAGCGTGGCAGTTAGGACCACCAAGCTCTGTCTGTCAGGAGAGCGACTCAGATGGTGGTTCTTCTGTCTGTCATAAAGGCTGTAGAGCTGCTCAGTGTGGGGATCATAAAGGCTCTATAGAGCTCCTCAGTGTGGGGATCATAAAGGCTGTAGAGCTCCTCAGTGTGGAGATCATAAAGGCTGTAGAGCTCCTCAGTGTGGGGATCATAAAGGCTGTAGAGCTCCTCAGTGTGGGGATCATAAAGGCTGTAGAGCTCCTCAGTGTGGGGATCATAAAGGCTGTAGAGCTCCTCAGTGTGGAGATCATAAAGGCTGTAGAGCTCCTCAGTGTGGGGATCATAAAGGCTCTATAGAGCTCAGTGTGGGGATCATAAAGGCTGTAGAGCTCCTCAGTGTGGGGATCATAAAGGCTGTAGAGCTCCTCAGTGTGGGGATCATAAAGGCTCTATGGAGCTCAGTGTGGGGATCATAAAGGCTGTAGAGCTCCTCAGTGTGGGGATCATAAGGCTGTAGAGCTCCTCAGTGTGGAGATTTTAATGCCAAGAATCTCGCTCTTGTTTTATGATTTATGGTTCTGGGTTGCCGAGGGATGATAGCTTGAGTCGTACGCTGGCCTTTGTCCAGCCACCAGACTGTCACCTTTCCACTCCTGATGTTTATATACCCTGTTACAGCAAGGCCAGGCAGCTCCACTCTAAAGCTATGTTTATATACCCTGTTACAGCAAGGCCAGGCAGCTCCACTCTAAAGCTATGTTTATGTACCCTGTTACAGCAAGGCCAGGCAGCTCCACTCTAAAGCTATGTTTATATGCCCTGTTACAGCAAGGCCAGGCAGCACCAGGTCTAAAGCTGTACAGCTGAAGTTACTGGCTCATACATTTGAAAGTTCAGGGAAATGAAACTGGCAGTATAAAAATAAAAAAAAAGTTTTTTTACTCCCTACAGATTTGTATAGGATTTGAATCATGAAGCGTGAGAAGGCAGTTTATGATACAGATTGGTTTTATTTTGTCTTAGTCGCTATTTTTGCTATTAATATTAGGCCCCTTTTCGCTCAGCATCTCTATTTGCTGCCAGAGGATTAAGCATGGGCGATAGGTCTGTGTTTTGAGTCAGCAGTTTCAGTCTGTGTGAAGTGATTCCTCTCGTCTTGAGGTTGCAGAGGCTGAGAGGGTCAAAGTGTTTGCTGGATGTGTTTGCGTGCATGTTGGTGCCAGTGTGGTGTTTGCATGCATGTTGGTGCCAGTGTGTTGTAGAAGAGTGTGTGTTCGGGGAATAGTGGGCGTCATGGGACTCCCCTTACATGCCGCAGTGCTACCAGGGGACAGATAGCTAAACGCTACAAACAAGCCAAACAACTAACTACCCAATACAAGTCAAAGGTGTTACCTTCACTCTCACTATTCCTTTCTCTCTCTCTCTCTCCCTTCTTTCCTCTCCTCCTCTCTATTTGCCTCCTTTGCTCAAACTCCCCTGCTTTATCTTCCCCACCTCTCATTTTCTCTCTGTCCATTTTCTTCTCTCTATCTCTCTCGACCTCTGTCTTCAATCTCTCTTTATCTCTATATCTTTGTCTTCAGTCTACTTCTCTTTATCTTTCGGTCTCTGTCTCTTTTCTTCAGTCAATGTCTCCCTGTCTCTCTCTTTGTCGTTTTTTTAAAATTCTAATTCTTAATTCAGATACAGATAATCTGACATGCATGGAGCTGGATGGAGTCAAGGCAGCAGCTTTGTCTGCGTATCACCCGTCATTAATCCAGTGTGTAAATCTGGCTTGGGACGGCCATTCCTCTCTGTCTAACCAGAGACACGGCTTGCAGGCTCATATATCTTAGAATAGAATAGATTCAGGACCACTTGTTCTACAGTCATGCTTGTTTTCTAGTTAATAGATTCTTCCTGGTGGTGATCCAGCTCCATGAAAAGGCTTTCGGTTATGGTTGTCATAGTAATCCTTTTAGGGTGAGAGCATTAATGCCAGCGTTTACGTCTTAAGTGTATTAGAACCGTCCTCTCTGGCTAAGTTGTTTATAGAAATGATTTAATCGAGTTAACTTAGTTCGAATTCATATTTAATGTAAATACTAGGTAGATGTTCAACTGTATTGATCCCAGGGAGGATAGCATCCAGAGGGCTGCATTATTGTCTCAATGAAGTTGTCATATTTCTGGCTAGTATTCCTAGATGTAATAATTCTCCGTCCTGATCAGCTAGTGCGCTCCAGTCAGATCATGGCGTGTTGAGGCAGGCATCTAGAGGCCTTCCCACTACCAGGATTGGGAAACTGTGAGCCAGAGTGTTGAACAGGAATGCTGATCGTCTCACTCCAGCCATGTATACTGGCCGCTGAATCACCACAGGAATCCGGGAAGCGTATTCCATTCTTGTCAGGTATTGGAAACAGCGGCCAGGAACAACAGTCCCACACAATCCCACCCGTAGAGCTAGAAGAGGCAGATGTGACACAGCCAGGCATTTTATTTCAGTCAGACTGAAGATGCAGACTAACCTGTCCTTTAACTGTTGGGATTGATGAAGAGTATACATTTGGTTGGGAGTGATGATGAGCTTACATTTGTTTGTTTTATTTTTTGTTACCTGTTTCTATGGAAACTATTCCATCAACACAGCCACATACATTTTGCCTTCTGCTTTGTCAAGAAGGTGATTTATTAATTGATCAAATTGCTTGGATTGAGGAGGTTTTTATACACTGCACTGAGTAGCTACAGTCAGAGAGCACGGCAGTTAACAGGGATGGGCTCAACACAACACAGATGTGGAATGTGTCCTCCCTTCACATGGGATTTTCACACTGGAGAATCTAGCAGGGATTAAAGTTCACTGAACAGGGCTCTCATTTAAAGTGGTTTTTGTTCGAACTCTGCAGGGAAGAACAAACTAGGCAACGAGTGTACTACTGGTTTAGTTCTGGTATGGTTCAGGTCTGCTCCTGCTGTCAGTGTGAAAGCAGCACAGGTTTACTGATCGTGTGTAGTAGCAAGTCCTCAGGCAGAGGCCAATGTTACTGTTCTTACTGTAATATGGCCTCACTACACCACAGCTCTTTTCATAGTGCTTAACCCCAATTGCTGAACCTATGGCATATATTGATATGCCACACACAACAGGAAAAACATTAGAAATCACATTTTAATCTTATAAAATTTTAATTATTTTTGCAGAGCAACTATACAGACAGCCCATTAAATAAATTGGCCCTACTTACTAATATAGACGTGTTAGGCAGACTGTTTGCACGAAAACATAAATAGGCTACATCCGGTTTTCTGTTTGAGTTTGGCCACAGAGAGCTAGCCTATGGCGTATTTACATTGCTCAAGCTCTAAATGATCAATAAGTGAACAAATTATCATTACATTTTTACACACATCTAGACTGTGTGAAAGCCATTGTTAAATTAGTGTTGCATTTTGAATGGAAGGGTTTTCCAAAAGAAACACAAGATGTGTTTTCAAAGAGTGTTGTAATTTCTCAAACTGAATGTAAAGCAGTGCTTGTAGTTTTGCTGACTTGGTTCTAAGATTAGGTACATGCGATGCGTTAATGGTTTCACTGGTTGTGCCTCGTGTGTAAGCTATCAGAAAAAAACAGTAAATAGGTGTCTTTGCCCAGCTTAAATATCAGGATAGAAAGGAGTTACGTTTCGTAATAAATAAGGGTTCACATCGAGTTTTTGTCAGGAAGGAAGGTCACATCTTGTATGAAAGAAATATGCCTTGGCATCGGTTGGATAAAGCGGTTTGTTAACTTTCAAACTTGTTATTCTCTCCTGCTTGAACTGTTTCTTGTAGGCTCCCACCACTGCACCAATTATACAGAAAACACACAGACTCGACCTGAAAGTAACACTGCTACTTCTCCTACCTAGAAGATATTTTTCCTTTCCCTATAAGTGGATGAGGAAGATGGCTGAGGAGATCGTATCGAACAAGGACGGGGTGGGGTGTTGTTACTTCCTGTTGTTCCCTGGAGATGGTGAGCCAGATACAGAGTTACGCTCGAGGGGGCTGTGGAATGGAGACTTTTTGTCTGAGGCCATGTGAATTCATTGCATCAAAACGGACAAAATGTTGAAGACTAGGGTGGTAAATGGAGAAGAGTACATGTGGCAGGATTGAAACCAATGACGTCTCAAGGCACATAGCCAGTGGCGGGATTCAAACCAATGCAGTCTTAAGGCCAGTGGCAGGATTCAAACCAATGCAGTCTTAAGGCCAGTGGCAGGATTCAATCCAATGCAGTCTTAAGGCCAGTGCCATACTTATGTCTGGGAGGAGTGTCTTAGATCACTGCGTCGATCATCAACAATGCTGTTTTGCAGCAGACTTGTTAGGTCTTGCTCGTGTTGCTGACATTGGTTCTTTATGCAGTTTGTCCTCAGGAGCAGTTTCTTTATTTGGATTACATTCTATTTTCATTTTTACATAGACATAATTTTTTATAGACATTTTTCTATAAATCCCACCATCCAGGGCAGGTGCAAGGCTACAAATAGTATGGAGTTGTTTTTTTAGTTTTGCAGGTGTTTGGCAAAAGTTAGAGCAGCAACAAATGTATGAGCGTCAGCAGGTAGAATGCTTTACGTCAGCAAAGGTTGTGTTCTAGTTCTGTCCCTTACAAGACTCCCATGTGAGCAGTTGGTTTGGTTCAGTCCTTATTAAAAAAGGGAACAGCTGTCCCACCCTAAGCCATGTCCACAAGCTTTTAAATATGAGGTTTACGCAGATGATTCATCTTTCTAGATAAATGGCTACTAATATAAGAAAAAATTGATATTTTAGACTCTAGGGCTACTGCTAGTACACAACGTAGCTTAGACTGGGCCCAGATCACACGCTATGCTTAGCCTGTGTAATTGTAAAGGAATGCGAGCCTCTCCCTGGCCACAGGGTACTGCCTGGTGTGACAGGAGAGCTGGTTCTATTATGGAAGCTTCACTGGAGGAAACCTGAGTCCACACCTGAGCCCTGTTCCAGGCACTGTCTGCTTACACAAAAATCCATGTTACGCAACATTGAAACTATATGGTCATTCAAACAAAGACAGGCAGTTAATGTTTTCTGAAATCGATTAAATCAAAAACACTGCCAGGTTTTAATTTGTATAGGAATAAAAAAAAAAGAAAAACATTATTAGCATGTAACTGCAGATCACAGTGCAACTGTAGTTACCATCCCATTGGCACAGACACAGTGCATACACATGTGACGTTTAGTGTCTAATCCCACAAGCCTTTCTAGTCAGAAATGGATTGTGGATTACGTAAAGAGGTGCATGTGGCTTGTGATGAACGACACAGTTAGCGTTCCTCTGCTATAGGCCGCCACCCACCATTACTTTCCATTCTTCTCTGTTGAGATGGAGGAACTAATTGTTTGTCCTGGCACGTCATAGTCACTGGGGAGTTTCTGTGTAGGGATCAGCTAGTCAAACAGTAGGCAGGGTGATGTTTACATAAATCTGTTCAGCTCTTGATACCCGGCTTATTTTTCTGTTCTCTAGCGGTCTAAAGATACATGTCTGTTCTCCAGCGGTCTACAGACACAGGTCTGTTCTCTAGAGGTCTACATACACATGTCTGTTCTCTGGAGGTCTATAGACACACGTCTGTTCTCTGGAGGTCTACAGACACATGTCTGTTCTCTGGAGGTCTACAGACACATGTCTGTTCTCTAGAGGTCTACAGACACATGTCTGTTCTCTGGAGGTCTATAGACACACGTCTGTTCTCTGGAGGTCTACATACACATGTCTGTTCTCTAGCGGTCTACAGACACATGTCTGTTCTCAGGAGCAGCGGTTCTTAAACTAGGGGTCGCGACCCCACGTGGAGTCCCGGAAAAGATGGGAGTGGTCGTGAAATGATTCTGCCTGACTTCGGGACTTCACTGGGAAAAATATGGCCATAGACCTCAAATGGTTATACATGTTTTTATATATATATATTTGCGCCCCTAGAATCAGCTAACATAGTGCAATGTTGCAGCCATGTTTTAATGTGACGTTACAGGGATAATAGGTTAAGGAAGGAAACTATCGAGGGGCGCGTGTCTAATGTTGTCTGTACGTGTTGTCCATAGATGTATAATTTTTTTCTCGTCTTTGCTGCGCCCCTTTGGCTTTTTGGCGCCCTAGGCGGCTGCCTAGTTCGCCTATGCCACGAGCCGGGTCTGGGTTACTAGGCAACAACGCGATGACAGTTGTTATTGCTGTCAGTTATAAACCCGTCTATACAAAAAAAGGCTAACGGCTTTATTTGCTAGCTAGCAATACGTTGTTTAAACGAAAAGATGGAAAGGTGGCTGCTGAAAAACACCGTGAAACCCTCCGAAGAGCAATCTACAAGTGGGTATACTGTGCCTACACGAACATCCTCAGGTGGGGTTGGCGGCCTACATTAAACCGGCGAGAGTAAGAAAGAGCCTTCCACTAGGCGTCGGCACTATCAAAAAGAATATATAAAATATGGTATCATGTGAGCAAGAATACCCCGGATTGTCAAAGGCCGCCGCCATGGACATTCTTACGCCTTTTGCATCGACATATCTATGCGAAAAGACATTTTCTTCACTGGCCTACATAAAAAATAAATACAGATGTCGGCTCAACAGAGTGGAGGAAAATCTCCGTGTGGCTGTGTCCAGCATTAGGCCAAGAATGCAACTGTTATGTTCGCGTAAGCAGGCTTTAAATTTAAAATAAATAAATACTTGATTTAAACACATATCCGCGTAGGCTAAATGGAGTTAAACTTTTCTTTGACTTTAATACACTGTTTAACTTGTGTGAAAGAATAAAATTGTTTCAATGAATGAAGGACTCTTTTACAATTGTGGATGGTTTTCCAATTTCACTGTATAAATGATTAGCCTATTATTATTATTACTGTGTCTAGTAAAACTAGTAGACAAAGACAACATGTTTTTTGCAATGCAATTCTCGTCGTGAAGTTCACAAGTGCAGTGCCAAAAACCTATGTGGTCTATGTATTAGGGTTTATTGTTCACAATATGAACTTCTCAGCTTTTGTTATCTATTGTATGCAGTGATTAACACTTGAGATAGGTTAGCCACAACATTATGCTGTTATATCAGTGGGTTGGGAAAGAAGGGGGTCGCGAGACTTGAACAATGTTTTGTAGGGGTCGCCGGACAAAAAGTTTAAGAACCACTTCTCTGGAGGTCTACAGGCACATGTCTGTTCTCTGGAGGTCTACAGACACGTCTGTTCTCCATCGGTCTACAGACACATGTCTGTTCTCCAGCGGTCTACAGACACATCTGTTCACTGGAGGTCTATAGACACATGTCTGTTCTCTAGAGGTCTACAGACACATGTCTGTTCTCCAGCGGTCTACAGACACATCTGTTCACTGGAGGTCTATAGACACACGTCTGTTCTCTAGAGGTCTACAGACACATGTCTGTTCTCCATCGGTCTACAGACACATGTCTGTTCTCTGGAGGTCTACAGACACATGTCTGTTCTCTGGAGGTCTACAGACACATGTCTGTTCTCTGGAGGTCTACAGACACATGTCTGTTCTCTAGAGGTCTACAGACACATGTCTGTTCTCTGGAGGTCTACAGACACATGTCTGCACAGATGTCCTCAGCACAGTTAAACAGTGGAGTTCAAATACAGTTGATATGGATCCTGTGGTTGTCAGGGTGTACGTCCAAATAGAAGTAGGCAAAAGGTTACCTTTTAGAGAACTGTGTATTTATCTGTAAGTCCTACTCCAATACGGATCTGATTCACTCTGAACAGGGCTGGCTTTAACATGATTTGTGGCATCGAGCCCATAGACATTCAGCAGAAGTTCACACAATCACTCAAACATAGCTTTGTCAACAGACATTCTCTATTTTCTTTTGGAGTTTTCTTTATATCTTTAACAACATGCTCCAGTATATATATCTCATGTAATATACGGTGCACAGTATAGAAATTCTGTATAAAAGTCGTCTGAATAATCCTTTATCCATCCCCTATTCAATAAGCTCACAGGCGCCTCCCTTAGAGAAACCAACATATCAGTCTGGAATCAACTTCCAGCTCATTTCATCACTGTCTCATCTCTTCATCTCTTTGCCTTCTGCGTTGTCTGTTTGGACCTCGTGTGGTGTCCGTAGATGTGTTATATCTTTGGATCTTTCACTCACTATCACACCCTATTCTCAGCAGCTTGGAAGGCCCTCCAATTGAAAAGCCAGTTAAATAGAAGTGACTTGGTTTCTGGTAAGCCTACACACTGCTGTGGTTTCCTGTTCCAATGCTTGTGTCAGGCCAAGGCCACAGTCATTCTCTGGACAACTTCTCCTTGATACAATTAGACAACAAACACCCACTGGCTTTTACCATGGATGACAGTTATTTGAAATGAAGCCCTGAAAACAAACATGCCATTGTGGCTGGCTATCATTGGACAACCTCCGTCACTGTCTTTTGTGTGTGTTAGTGTGAGAGAACCAGGAGGTTGTGTGTGGGTGGTATGGAGGTCACCCTCTGGTTACGGCAGTACCTTTGTATTTGTGCAGACCCACACACAAACCCAGAGTGGATGTCCTAATGACCTAAATGTGGGTTCCCAAGAGGAGAAGGAATTATACCTGTAAAGATTATTATATCTTACCTCCTAGGTGGCTCATGTAACAACCAGCTTTATACCAACCAATATTCATTATTTGGCAGATGGATTTGTAGTTGAATAGCACAGTCAATTTATGAATTATTTGATTCATATTTGGTAAGACCTCCCTGTTCATCAGTCGTTTTAGGTTGAGTGGTGGTTTGTGTGTTTTGGTAAACAAAAAAAAAGCCCAGCGTCATAGAAACCACACAGTGCAGTCAGGAAGTAAGGTGGGCGTTAAAGTAACACGCTTCTTGAAACCCTTCTCTCTCTTTCCCTGGACTGATTATTGAGAGAGAGAGAGAGAGAGAGAGAGAGAGAGAGAGAGAGAGAGAGAGAGAGAGAGAGAGAGAGAGAGAGAGAGAGAGAGAGAGAGAGAGAGAGAGAGAGAGAGAGAGAGAGAGAGAGAGAGAGAGAGAGAGAGAGAGAGAGAGAGAGAGAGAGAGAGAGAGAGAGAGAGAGAGAGAGAGAGAGAGAGAGAGAATTGAAGGTGGGGGTTTTTCTCTATTCAGTCATTTCAAAGCCAGATAATAACTTTCCCATGGCTCATGCTGTGTTGGTGGGTCACATGGCCCGTCTCACTGGGACATAACCACAGTCTGTTAGAATAGAGCCCGTCTCACTGGGACATAACCACAGAGTCTGTTAGAATAGAGCCCGTCTCACTGGGACATAACCACAGTCTGTTAGAATAGGGCCCGTCTCACTGGGACATAACCACAGTCTGTTAGAATAGGGCCCGTCTCATTGGGACATTACCACAGTCTGTTAGAATAGGGCCCGTCTCACTGGGACATAACCACAGTCTGTTAGAATAGGGCCCGTCTCACTGGGACATTACCACAGTCTGTTAGAATAGGGCCCGTCTCACTGGGACATAACCACAGTCTGTTAGAATAGGGCTTGTATTGGTGCTCAAAGGGATTCACTGTGGTGGTTGTTACAAAGATCCAGTAGTTCTGTTCCGTCTCGTTGCTAGACACGTATTGTTTTAGGTCATTGTTCCTGTTGCTAAGTCTCATAACAACAATAAGTGACCCTCCATGTATTATGGGATGTTGTTTCCAGTGTTTCTTGGCCCCTCCCAGTTTTGTCTGTTTAGTTTAGTAGGAAAGAGCGACACCCTCCCCCCCTTCTCTTCCAATGGGAAAACAGATTATCTTCATTTTCATAAACAATGGGGTTAATTCATAGAATCAGTAACGGCCCACTAAAAACAATAAAGAATGTAGTTTTTAAGTTGTGTTGTCTTCCATATTAGTTGTTTTTCAGACTGGCAGTGTATTCAGGCACACTATAATCTGCACCTATGAAAGGTATAGTAGTAGTTTGTGTTGTAAACTTGAGTTTGTGTTGTTATCCCGGCTGTGGTTCACATGTCCTGGTCTCTGTCCTTCCACAGGTGGTTTAAGCTGAACTCTAAGACGGGGAAGAAAGAGAAGGAGCGTGGGGACATCCAGGTGACCGTTCAGTTCACCCGCAACAACCTGACAGCCAGCATGTACGACCTGGCCATGAGGGACAAACACCGCTCCACCTTCGGGAAGCTCAAAGACCGCATGCGGGGCAAGAAGAGGGCCAACGACGAAGACACGCTGTCCGCCGTGGTCCCCGCCGCCATACGCCACCGGTTGCCTAGCGACGGCGGCGGTGAGGAGGACTACGAAGACGACGAGGGAGGCGAAGGTCGACGGAGCAAGATGAGGAACTTCTTTCTGCGCGGGAAGCTGAGGAAGTCGTCGGACACGCGCTCCAGCACGTCTCTGGGGTCGGAGAGCAGCGAGTCGTCATCGCGTGGCGGCAGCCTTAGTCCCACCGCGGGAATCAGTGTGGTGGTGTCTGACCTCTCAAACTCGCCTAGCAACAGCAGCAACCTGACCGCAGACAACAGCCCTGGTGAGGCGGCACAACGCCTCGCAAAAGTCATTCTAAGTCATTCACTTTTTTTTTTGTACTAAATACTTTTGAACAATAATAGTTATTTTCACATTGTGATATATATTTGTTAGTGTTTCAATTTCTTTGCATAATAATATATACTAAACAACGATTAATATCAACTAAATTGAAAAAAAAGCAAAACCTTGTAAAATTAGTGTGTGCAGTTCATTTTCAGTCACATAAGGCCACACTGACAAAGAGATAGCGTTCCGTTGAGTTATTTATTTGACAGTTTGATTGACCCCCAGACATGTCTGCCTTCTCGTCTACAGAGCACATGTCAGACCTTTCCCCTAAGCTGGCCTCCCATGAGTGTGAGTTCAGAGACGAGTCTGGAGATATCACCATCCACGTGCCTCAGCCCTCTGTTAACGGAGGCCACACCTACCACTCCCAACCCCTGGATCTAGGCTCAGGAAAACCTGTAGGTCCAGTGGGCCAGCTGCAGAAGTCCCTGGCCCTCTCCCTGTCCCTACAGAACCTCAGGCCCCCCCGGATCGAAGAGGAAGTCCTCCCCAAAGGCCCGGCGGGGGACGGCCGGCGCTGGTCCCTGGACAAGGCCGGTGAGGAGGAGAAGGCGGCCATCGCTGCGGCGCTGGAGCAGAGCGGACCGATGCGGGGCAATGAGGAGGAGGAGGAGGAGGAGGAAGAGGAAGTGTTGGTGGTGTCCGAGTCCGACAGCCAGGGGAAGAAAGGGAAACAGCAGCAGAAGAAAAATGTGTTCTCTCCGGCCAGAGGGAGAGGGAGTCCGGGAGGAGGAAGGGCTCAACACAAAGACCACTCTGAGGAGAAGAGCAGAGGTTGGTTTGGATCCAAGGACTCCCACAGCAAACCCAGGTGAGAGCCATGTAGAGTTATACACTGAACAGAGTGGGTTCTTTTTGTGAGAACCGTGTAGAATTTTACACTGCATAGAGAGGGTTCTCTTTGTGTCTACGTCAGAACTATACACTACATAGAGTGGGTTCTCTTTGTGTCCATGTCAGAACCATGTAGAGTTCTACACTGCGTAGAGTGGGTTTTCTTGGTGTCTAGGTCAGAATCATGTAGTGATATACTGCATAAAGTGGGTTCTCTCATGTCTAAGTGAGAACCATGTAGAGTTATACACTGCATAGGGTGGGTTCTCTCATGTCTAAGTGAGAATCATGTAGAGTTATACACTGCATAGAGTGGGAGAGTGAATTCTCTCATGTCTAGATGAGAACCATGTAGAATTATGAACTACATAGAGTGGGTTCTCTTTGTGTCTAGGTGAGAACCATGTAGAGTAAAGTTATAAACTGCATAGAGTGGGTTCTCTGATGTCTAGGTGAGAACCATGTAGAGTAAAGTTATAAACTGCACAGAGTGGGTTCTCTGATGTCTAGGTGAGAACCATGTAGAGTAAAGTTATAAACTACATAGAGTGGGTTCTCTTTGTGTCTAGGTGAGAACCATGTAGAGTAAAGTTATAAACTGCATAGAGTGGGTTCTCTGATGTCTAGGTGAGAACCATGTAGAGTAAAGTTATAAACTACATAGTGGCTTCTATCATGTCTAGGTGAGAACCATGTAGAGTTATAAACAGCATAGAGTGGGTTCTCTTTGTGTCTAGGTGAGAACCCTGCAGAGTAAAGTTATAAACTGCATAGAGTGGGTTCTCTGATGTCTATGTGAGAAACATGTAGAGTAAAGTTATAAACTACTTAGAGTGGGTTCTCTTTGTGTCTATGTGAGAACCATGTAGAGTAAAGTTATAAACTGCATAGAGTGGGTTCTCTAATGTCTAGGTGAGAACCATGTAGAGTAAAGTTATAAACTGTATAGAGTGGGTTCTCTTATGTCTAGGTGAGAACCATGTAGAGTAATGTTATAAACTACGTAGAGTGGGTTCTCTTTGTGTCTAGGTGAGAACCATGTAGAGTAAAGTTATAAACTGCATAGAGGGGGTTCCATCATGCCTAGGTGAGAACCATGTAGAGTTATAAACTGCATAGAGTGGGTTCACTTTGTGTCTAAGTGAGAACCATGTAGAGTAAAGTTATGAACTGCATAGAGTGGGTTCTCTGATGTCTAGGTGAGAACCATGTAGAGTAAAGGTATAAACTACATAGAGTGGCTTCTATCATGTCTAGGTGAGAAGCATGTAGAGTTATACACTGCATAGAGTGGGTTCTCTTTATGTCTACGTCAGAACCATGTATAATTATAAACTGCATAGAGTGGGTTCTCTTTGTGTCTAGGTGAGAACCATGTAGAGTAAAGGTACAAACTACATAGTGGGTTCTCTGATGTCTAGGTGAGAACCATGTAGAGTTAAAAGTGCATAGAGTGGGTTCTCTTTGTGTCTAGGTGAGAACCATGTAGAGTTATAAACTACATAGAGTGGGTTCTCGTTGTGTCTAGGTGAGAACTATGTATTAGTTATAAACTACATAGAGTGGGTTCTCTGATGTCTAGGTGAGAACCATGTAGAGATATAAACTACATAGAGTGGGTTCTCTTTGTGTCTAGGTGAGAACCATGTAGAGTTATACACTACATAGAGTGCGTTCTCTTTGTGTCTAGGTGAGAACCGTGTAGAGTTATACACTACATAGAGTGGGTTCTATCATGTCTAGGTGAGAACCATGTAGAGTTATACATTACATAGAGTGGGTTCTATCATGTCTAGGTGAGAACCATGTAGAGTTATACACTACATAGAGTGGCTTCTATCATGTCTAGGTGAGAACCATGTAAAGTTATACACTACATAGAGTGGGTTCTATCATGTTTAGGTGAGAACCATGTAGAGTTATACACTACATAGAGTGGGTTCTATAATGTTTAGGTGAGAACCATGTAGAGTTATACACTGCATAGAGTGGGTTCTCTTTGTGTCTCAAGGTCACTGTGTTGTTCCACTCATTATGGCTGAATACGTCTTTTCTGTTTATTAAGATAATGAATCACTGCTCTGCCTGCGCTCCATGTAAAGTGTGACAGTGTTATATTAGGGTGTACCAGGTTTGTAAAGAGGGATAGTGTTATATTAGGGTGTACCAGGTTTGTAAAGAGGGACAGTGTTATATTAGGGTGTGCCAGGTTTGTAAAGAGGGATAGTGTTATATTAGGGTGTACCAGGTTTGTAAAGAGGGACAGTGTTATATTAGGGTGTACCAGGTTTGTAAAGAGGGACAGTGTTACATTAGGGTGTGCTAGGTTTGTAAAGTGATAGTGTTATATTAGGGTGTGCCAGGTTTGTAAAGTGATAGTGTTATATTAGGGTGTGCCAGGTTTGTAAAGTGATAGTGTTATATTAGGGTGTGCTAGGTTTGTAAAGAGGGACAGTGTTACATTAGGGTGTGCCAGGTTTGTAAAGAGGGACAGTGTTATATTAGGGTGTGCCAGGTTTGTAAAGAGGGACAGTGTTACATTAGGGTGTGCCAGGTTTGTAAAGAGGGACAGTGTTATATTAGGGTGTGTCTGCAAATACCAGGTTTACATTCTGAGGCTGTGTAGGGTGAGAACCTAGCCAGCGTTTGAGACCTTATCTACGTTTGATAGTTCTACATGCTGTAGTAGGAAGAGACTGGTTCTAATGTGCAGATAAGAAACATGTCCATTCAAGGGTTATAGTTCTGTGCTGTGAAATCAAACAGCCAGACGTTGAACTCAGGCTACAGTGGCTGAAAGCCCATTCGTCTTCAGCAGATTATTAATAATGTTTCTATTAAATATGCAGCCACAAAGGGAGGAGTGAGAAACGGCCTTGTTTAGGCTTCATAGCCACTAAGTCAGATCGTTCCACAGTGTAGCCTTTCAGTATTTCTAGATGTTGACAGGAGAGGCTACTTTCAGTGTTTGCTAGATGTTTCACAGTACTTTCATTGTTTTCTAGACGTTTCACAATACTTTCAGTGTTTCTAGTTCTGACAGGAGATGTTCCACACTAGCGTCAGAGCGAGCCCAGTCTGTGAGGCAGGATTGCGTGCAGCGCGAACCACCAGCTGAATGTTTCTAACGTCATCCGTTTCCTATCTGAGTCTAGG